>WYDI02003281.1:38427-49991 GCA_009867235.2 Psittacus erithacus
AGGACAGGTTGTGGGGGGAAAACAAGCAGGCTACATGCTTTGTCTAATTTATGACTAAGCTTAAACCACAACACTCTGGCAAAAACAGCTGGGTTAGCTAGACAGCTTGTTCTGGTTTTGTTTCAGTTGGGTGGTTTTTGTTGTTTTTGTTTTGCTTAAAATTATACCAAAGACATGTACTTCCTTAATAGGCACCTATAATGGAAAATGTCTGGTTCTCAATTACACTTTGATTCAAGCTTTGAGAAAGATAAAGCACCAAGGAATCTTTAGACAATACAAAATCACTCTGTCACATTTAATGGGTGTGCATTAGAAACCATCTCCTTATAGATCATCAAACAAGTGTAACACTGTATGTGGTGTATGCATGTCTAGGGGTAACCTAGCATGTATTTAAAGGAAAACATTAATGTTTTTAGCAACTTTTGAAGGTTATTTTCATAACAGACTGAGATAAAAATAGATACTGACATTTCTAGAGGTATGTGCAAAGGCTAGCAGGGTAAAGATCTGAACCCAGGTTTCCTTTCTGATCGGAAACAAAGATTTTTCTTATTAATCACTCTGCATTTAGATGAGCAGGATCCGAGAACATATGTTGCCAGCATCATCAGCTCAACATCTGACTACTGCAAACTTTACTATAAAATCGTCAGACCTCCATTTTTTACCAGCTGTATTAGAGAAATCACACTTCTGAGGATAATAACATGATGACAAAATATTTTCCAGTCTTGCCAGGACAAACACAGGGAAGTAACAGTGAAGATTTAGGGAAGACCCACAGGTTTTGACCTATTTGCTGTTTCTTGCTTTTCCTCAGCAGGATACTAGCTACCGGGAACCAAGCAACCTTAAATCTTCCATTCTGGTGTCCTTCTTGTTTTTTAGATAAACAAATAAATTCTTTTTCTGAAATAAATTTGAGCTTCAATTATTGCTACTCACAAAATAAATCAGCTCATCTAGATTTATTCTCTGTTGCACTTTTTTTTTTTTTGATGCTTAAGCTAAGTATAAATGAAAACATATTCTCTGGTCTAGCATGTTTGCTGGGCATTCCCATGGGATGTTTGGGGGGACAGCTGCGTCTTTATGAGAGTTTTTTCACACAGTAACATTTTGAGACATATTTCCCAATGAAATATTTCTTGATACTTTCCTGCAAAAAGAGTCAAATTGGATAAATTAGGATTTGTATCAAAACCAATAGCACTGAACAATTCTGAGAAAAATATATCCCTAATTAGATCAGTTACAAATCAAGACAAAATCAGGATTCTGTGTATGTAGTAGCTGTGTTTCATCGTCACCTGAATGAGAAATTATTATGAGAAATTACTTTTCCCCCATCTTAACTGAAAGGTTTTTTAATTCCACTGTCTTGTTTTCTTTTTTTTTTTTCCCCCTGTATCTTTCAGTTGTGCAAATGGGTGCCTTTTCAATTTACAGTGCCTTTAACTTCTCCATTATTCCCATGGGAGGATCAATTTAAGGCAGTAGTGAGATCATATCAGAAGAACTAAAGTAACACATACTGTCTACAAACCTATACCAGCTGCTTCTATTGGACTTTTTATGCTCCTCTGTTTTACTAGGAGTCGTAACATAATGCTTCAGCTTGTCTTTCTGATCACAGTTAAGCTGGTGTTTGCAGCTACACTGAGGCTGTCTTCGTGTTTCTTTCAGTGCCCAACTGAAAAGTCAGCTAAATTACTTTTAATTAACCCTATTGCTTTGTTTAATAAGTTGTCTTGATTAGTTTCCAAGACCTTTCCTAATCTTTCTGCCCAGAAATTCTCATTCTCTGTAATTTTCTTGAAGAAAAATTTTAAAATTAAATGAAATGTTATTTACTTTTCGAAAACATTTTAGACCTTTCGTCAACTTCTGTGCAGTTTATGTCTGGTTTAATAGTGGATTGACTTTTAATAAAACTAAACTTATTTTTCAAATAGAGGTCTCAGAATGATAATTAAAGTACTTCTTTGGATTCATGTAATCTAATTTCATATAAGAATATATTCTTATCTTCACTGTCACATTTTCATACTGAATTTTGAGAGAACAAAATTATTAAAAAGGTCTAATATGGCAGTTTTGCCACACAACCCCTATTGGTTTTAGCTTAATAACCATTTGTTACATTTCAATTTTTTTCAGATTCATAGTTTCAGAACAGTCAGTTGTGTCAGACTTTTCTTGATCAATTCCAGATGCTTTCAGAGTACAGTTTGTAAACATGTAATGACTCATTCTTATCTTTGGATGACTGTTAATGTATTTCTTGACAGCTCAAATTATGATCTCACAGAAACTTGTTCTTATTTACAAGTTTTGTCCTTTAACAGCATAGTTTTACTTTTTGTCAAGTAAATATTCACCAGGAATTTTTTCACTTCACATTCACCATACAGAGTTTATTCTATGTGGGTTCCAGAAAGTTAAGAAAGAAATGCTGTAGGTTTTTTTTTTTTTTACATAATATAAGCAAATTAAGCTTACAGGGAAATTTGAAAGAGGATAGGAAATTGATTAATTTACATGTCTCAAATGCAAATTAACTTTATTAATAATACTATTAATAATATCAACTTTATTCACAATATTCACTTTATTAACAATATAGGGAATAAATAGTTGATTTATGCAATTTAAAAAGTGAACACTAGCATATCTGTATAAATTGAAGTGATGATAACATCACCTCACAATGCTTTATAAAGAAAAAAGGTAGTATTCAATCTTGCAAGGTAATAGCCTTATCACATACACAGGGAAAGGCAACTCACTTCCATATAATCCTCTTCTGCACGACTCTTTTACTTAGAGATCTATTGGAAAGTCAGAAAGGGGAATCTGTGGCTACTTCCTCAGTTGAACTAAAAAAAACTTTGCTTTGCTTATGTTTATGCTCCTTCATACTCGCATTTTGAACTAAGAGAGGAAAAAAGATTTTGTTGAGCTGTTTTGCAAATGGTTTTCTTTTTAAATTAAATTTAATTGTAAAGGAGTATCTATGCCAGAAATGCTATTAGATGGATACATCATGAGGTTTCTGATTAATAATAAATAATTAACACAGCTGAAAGAGTGAAGATCAAGTAATCTATGTGTGAAGAATACTGCACCCAGTTGATTCAGAATCAAGAAGGCCTGCAAAAGTGAATTTGAAGAAATGATGATCTATTCATGGATGTTCAGGGACAAAGAAAAGAGATGAACTTCCTCAGATAAATTATTCATGATCAGTTATTTGCTCAGCTTCAGTCTGAGTACGTCTTGTGACAAAATTAGATTTTAATCACATATTTCTTTAAATCCCAAATGAGGCATTCAGCATTCAGAGATAGTAAAATCTGTCGGCTTCTCAATGGTTAGGGGCTGATTCTGCAGCACTGAAGTCACTGGGACTATTTTTAACTGATTTCAATTAGAGTAGGGTCAAACTACTAGGACTTCATGGTTCTCTCTGTTCCCCTGCATTTGCACCAGTATAAATTTCCTTTATTCTCCAGCTGAGTTTCTCATGATTTAAAGGAGAGGGTGCACAACTAGAGCACTGCAAACATAATTGGGAAAACCTATTCCGTGTGTGCGTTAACAAACATGGAAAAGGGTTTTCTTGGCTGTGCTGCTTATTAGTCAGCTGGTTTACAATATGAACAGAATGGACTGGTTCTTCATTTTTCATAAGTTAATGGCATACCCTTGACTACTGTAGGGTAATGGTAATTTTCATGAGTTCATTTTCTGATACTAACTTTTTTTTTTATTTCTTACTTTATTGTCATTTAAATATAATTGACTGGAGAGACAGTCAAGTTAGTGGAATCTCATGATATCTTTCTTCTTAATTCAGAGAATAGTAGCTGATTTCAACAGGTATGATGAGCTTTGATTCAAATTTTGTCTCTTTGAAATTGCTCATGATGGATAGTACAGCTGGGAGGGCTAATCCAAGTATCAGTTTATGCCTGCCTGGTCAGTGTATATACTGTATATATATTAGTTGCTCTTTTGCAGTTCAGGCAGTTATTTTGCCTAAATCAGACTTTCACACAGTTGTAGAGGAGTGAGCATGTTTTTCTCATGGCAGAAACACAAGTTAATTCTAACTAGCCATTTGGCAAAAAGTCGTTTTGAAGTTATAAATAGCTCTTTAAATAGGAATATGCACACTCCTCTGTAATTGTTTTCTGAAAAGACTGCTGTCTTTTGAAGATAATATTGCCTTTTAGGTGAATATTACATGTTGAAGCATCTTGTAAGACTGTGATTCTTTTTTTCCATGACTTTTTACTAAATGGATCTTACTGTGTTATTTATTTGGTACGTACTTAGGCACAGCAAGATAGAAAACAATATAAATATCTATATAGGTCTAAATTATATGAACAATAACAAGAATAGTATCAAATTCTGAAATTGTTACAGGTCAAAAATTTCCTTTAATTTAGTTTAATTTGCGAAGCATGTCAACTAATAATACAGCAATCAGTTGTATGCTTATTGTTTAATCATGGATGTTTGGATTTTTTTCTACAGTTTGAATAATGGCATCTTAAACCATATTTTTATTTAAATAGTCTAGCTTCCAGGAATTTATACCAAATGACAGACATGATTTATCACTCACCTTTACCATGTCACCTTCCAGCTGTACACTAAATCATCTCCACTGACTTAAGCTAACCTTCTAAACCTCAGCACAGTTTCAACTGCAAATGTGTATGTATACACATTTGTATATATACATATGAAAAAATGTGTACATAAACATTGATGTCTATATAAATAAGCATATTGTCGTGGTTTAAGCCCTGCCACGCAGCCCGCTCACTCACTCCCCCACTTCCTCCCTCAGCTCCCAGAAGGCTGAGATAAGAACAGTCCAGTACTAAGGCATAACACAAACCCCTGCTGCTACCACCAAAAATAATAAAGATAAAGGAAATAACAAGGGAAGAGAATACAACCGCTCACCACCGACTGATACCCAGCCCCACCCTAGCAGAGATCTAGCCCTTCCAGGTAACTGCCAATTTTACATCCTGGGCATGATGCGCTGTGGTACAGAATACCTCTTTGGTCCGTTTGGGTCAGGTGTCCTGTCTCTGTTTCCTCCCAGCTTCCCCTCTTCCCTGGCAGAACATGAGGCTCAGAAAGTCCTTGGTCAGTGTAAACATTCTAAGCAGTAGCTAAAAACATCGGTATTATCAGCGCTGTTCCCAGATCGAAAGTCAAAACCACAGCACTGCATCAGCTACTAAGAAGGAGAAAAATGACTGCTACTGCTGAACCCAGGACACATACATACATGCATTTTACCTGTCTATATGCAAAAGTAATATAATACATGCTAAAGTAATATTTAACCTTTATTAAGATTACCAAATGAAGCAAGAAAAGGTAAATAAATCCAAATTTAAGTAGATCTGCAACTGATTTACCTTAAAGCAATCTCCTTTTAAGAGTCAGACTGCTCATTTTTTTTTGCCCAGAGGAGAACTATCTTGTGATGTGCTCATTGCTCTCAGTGAATGGCTGTTTCATATTTTGTGTTCTCTCAGGTCTTGTTTACCACATAATATTAAAATCTTGCTCTAACAATAGTTACTAATTTGTTCAGGAGCCATTCTGTGGCATATTATTAGACTGTTCAGACATTAGTTGCTTTATTTTCCACAAAGTATCTCCATAGTGAAAGGCTGGCATTATCCTATTTTAGAAGTACTGAAATGAAGCATAGTGATTTTGATCCTAATGATTATCCACTAATTTTAGTGGACCCACTTCGCATTATCTCTTTGCACACTTTTCAGAGCTCTGAGTATGTGGAGTTGTTTCTCCTGCTCAGTGTGCTGTGCCTCCTGGTGATTGAATCTGCAGCTATTAGCACTCAAAACTTCAGCAAATGAGGATCCAGATCTCAAGCTGAAAAAAGAAACATGGCTTGAAGTTAATTAAAATTTAGCTATTTAATATTAAGGCATCTAATCGGAACTAGTTGTTTAAACTTCTTCCTTCTACAGTTAAAGGAGTGACAGGCAGCTCAAGGGAGCCATTACCTCCACTGTTAGAAAAGAACTTTAGAACAGGATTAACTGCCTTCTGAAGGTGCCCCTTTGCTCTTTCAGAGAAAACCTGCCTTCCTTGTAGGCTGAAGCTAGGTAAGATGAATCTCATTCTTTGCAAGGGCAAAGGCAGACGTCCAAAAGTCAGGTGTTTGGGCTAAATTAGTCTGCTGCAGTCAGGATTGATAAGAACATCCATATGGTGATTCATGCCATTCAAAGTCCTCTTAAAAGGGATTTGAAGAATCACCCTCTGGAAATGCCTGTCTAGCTCCACGGACTATAGACACTTTAGGTATCTAAATTTAAGGTAGATTAATCAAATATTTACTGATTTTCTTTCATAAATGTGGCTGTAGTGATGAGTTTATCATGCAGGAATTCTAGAAAGAAATAAAATTTATTTCTTCCTAGCACTATACATCAGGGAGAATAACTTTCCTCGTTCTTATTCTACCTTCTTATTCAGGCATCCTTAATTTCAGCAGTTTCTACATTCAGAGTGCTTATGCTTGCAACCGCAATTTAAGGGTTTGCATGCACGGAGAATTTCCTGGGCTTTTTTAAAAACAGGTTTGTGTGGGAGTGGTGTGGTATTGCGTTTTTTTGGGTTTTTTTAATTCGATTATTTGGCACTGGAATTCCCTGTGATGAGCATAACCTGAAGAGTAACACCTCACAGGTGCGTGTCAGGAAAGACAACAGTGACTGAAAAAAAGCCCAGAACCCTTTTCTGTTTAATCCTGGCACAATTTAAGTAAATTTCTGCTTTAATTTCCACATTGAAATTTCTTAAATATTTGTAGCTCTGTTGCCTACTTTATATGTTGTAACTAATGACTTCTACTTGCATTTAACCTGGCTTACATTGAGGAGGATTTCAAAATATTTGAACAAAAGCAAGAGACAGATTCTCACAAAAGGAAGTAAACTATGAACATATTAATCTATTACTTCAAGGTAATCAAAGCATATTCTGCAGAGTGTTAAATGTATAACAGAAAGTACTGCAGAAGAAGTTTGAAGGACCATACAGACAGGTGGTATCAGAAAAGTCAAAAGAAAAAAATGGCTTTTTCAATATATGCAGGAAGGTATTCAGGAGAATTTTTGAATTAAAATGGCTCCCCCATGGAATTTGTTGCATTAACATGACTGTGAGTACAACTATAGCTCCACAATGTGTCACACTTGATTTAGTCGCCTAGAGGGGAATTTAAGCATTTATATCACAAAAGTGAAGTGCTACCCCTTTTCCTATAATATCTGTATATGACAGTCTTATCCTGTTCTGGTTCGATGACTTCTTCATTGATTTCAGTCACAAATTTATTAAACATCACACATTTATTAAATTTCCCATAGAAGAGTCCCATCTTAACATCTTCCTAGACAACAGTCAATATGAAATATAGAAGTTTACTAAAATACATCAGAGGGTCTGATGCCTAAGACTGTCCTGCCACTGTTTGTTAGCATTAAGAAAGACATTTTCCATATATATATATGTGTGTGTGTGTATATATATATACATACTCATGTTAACTTATCTCTTCAGTTACTGTTCATTACCTTCTTTCTCCCTAGTTTGTTGATTCTCACCTGCCCAGTCCTATACGCTTCTGGAGCAGGTCACATCAGTCCAGCTTCATTGCTCACCACATCATGCCCCATTGTCTCCTCCTGTCACACAGCTTCCTTTCCCAGCACCAGCTTCTCATTTAATCTTCCTTTCTTCCTTGCTATGTGCTTCATTTATCCAGATTGGTTCAAAATGACCAAAAGCTTCACCAGAGTTTAAAAAAAAAAACTAAACCAACAAAACAAAGCATCATTTTGAGGTAGACTCCTGCCATATGAAATTTCACTATGAAAAAGTAACTCAAGTAGAAACAAGGAGGGGACCTTTGAATTCACATGTGCTCTTCCATATGGCTGTGTTCGTCCTGTGGGTCCTGCATAAGCTCATAGATTATGTGTAATACTAACCACACCTTGCCAAAGAGTTCATAAAAAGACTGGCGTTTCTGAAATGGAGTGAGTTTTACTGGCTGCTGTGCCCAGAAGAAATTACTGACTGTTAATATTTGGACAGCTGATCAGCTGCAATTGTAAGAGATTTCTTCCATAATCTTGATTAATACAAATGTTATCAAATAAAGAAAATGTTTTTAATGCCTTTCCCCCAAATCATTCCATTGTGCATACCACTGAACGCCTTTTGGTTCTGGTCATATTATCACTGTCCTCGGTTCCTTCCAGTTTTGTTGTTCTGTCTCAAATTACATGATTTGTCTCACCTTTCATAATGTTTATGTCCAATAATAATAAACCACTCTTTTTTTTCTTCTTCTTCTACTGCTAGAAACTTTCTTCCAAAATTAAAATTATCACAGACTCAGGATCTAGAAAGACTGCATCCTGACTCAGTAACCCTTTTCCAATACATAAAGCTCATCAGAGCAGTAACGCATATTTTCTTGCAGCTCTGCGGTAGGAAATCCACAGTACCACAAAAGGGACCTTCATAATTTCCCAGAAAGATAATCTTACCAGTCAGAAAGGCCTGCAAGATCAAACTTATAAAATAAGACATTTTAAGTATACAAGAGTATTTGAGTAATTTTAGAGGTTTATTTGGCTCCCTCTACTCTTTGTCCTATGCACATTTAGATATGTGGTAAACCAGGCTTTAAAAGTAAAGGAGTAGAAAATCTAGCACCTCTGGCATTTTTAAAAGCTCTCAAAAATGATCCTTTTTTTTTTTTAAACCTCTACAAATGACAACAATTTTAACAGGCCTCAGTCTACACGACCTTCTTTGCCTACAGCATGAAATGAAGCCACCTGAACTCAAGTGTGCAGAACTTTCAGACTATGCCTTCCCATTTAACATGTACATATTTAGTTTTATTATTAATAGAATTAAAAATGAAGACGAGATATGCTGTAGCAGCTGGTTTCATACCAGCAAAATATAAGACCCATATTTTGCAATTGCTTTCTCCTAGCTACTTGAAATAAATCAGTTGATTTCTATGATCTCTAGTTCTTACACTGAACTGTCCAGTGTGCTTTGAATCCTCATATCTCTGAAAAACACGTGGCAGCTGAAGAAATATTCACGAAGGTTTTGAAAAATAATTCCCAGGAAAACAGTTTTACAAATGTTCTTGATCTTTACAGACATTACAGTGTTATAACATGAAATGAATAAAGACTCTAAGGCAGCAAAAGCAAACTTTGTTTTCCTGAATCCCCCTGCATCACAGTGGGTGAGCAGTAATATCTGTGACAGGCCCATTCCCTTGTGAGTAGTGGGTGATGTGCATCTTTGCTTGAACGTGGATGGGAGAAAGAAGAAGGCATCTTATGTGAAGAAACGGGTTAACTGATATACCATACAACAATTTCCTTCCCATTCTAATGGTCCAGCCTACCTTCTTCTAGGAGCAGAGATGAAAGAAGATGACATTCAAAACCATGAGGATTTGAAAGTGATAAGATTTGTTTTCTTAATTTCATTTTTGAGGTATGGGCCATTTCCCTTCTGGTCCTTGTAATTAGAGATTGCTTTTACTAAGAACAGTCAGATGTGGTCAGAAACGAAATGGACCCTTGTGAGATAGTAAAAGAGAGTCCTATTGACTCTTGAGAGTTGACTCTGGGTTGAATATCATGGTGTGAGAGGAATAATAGCACTGTCGTGGATTTTCTCTGATCAATAAAAATGCATGGAGTTTGCCAGAAGACTTTCTCTTCAAGGTGGAAATAAATTTATTTTATACTACTGAAATGAAATGATCAACTAAAAAGGTGCAAAGTAACAGTATTTTGAAACAATAACATGCTATAAGTATTTGCTATCTCAAATATGAATTGTCCAATGACACTGACTTGGCTTCTCAGTGGTATTTATACAGCCTCCATTCAGCAATGTTTTTCAAAGTTTTATAAGACCCTGCCAGAAACTACTCAAATTGTACAAACAAGGGCATATTGATATGGTCAGTGGAAGAAGAGTAGGCCTATCTTACACCAAGACTTTTGTCAAATAAGTGTTTGTCTTCTCAGATACTCTCAGCTGTAAATAATCCTTTTAATAGGACTGGAATGCACATTTTTGTCACTGTAAGGTAAACAAAGCAGATTTACATCTGTTTATGAACCCAGACATAGAAGCATTTTATGGCATAAACCTTCATAACTATACCATACGATAATAACAACTATGAAATAAAAGCTATTGCTTGTAGCCTCTGATTAGTTCTTGACAAGGAATAGAAAAGACAGCATATAAACATGCTGAGGTTGATAACGTGGGACACAGTTTGCTGAAATCTGGGATGCTAAGAAAAAGCAAGCAATAAACCAATTGAATTAAATTAGAAGTCAAACAATGGCCAAAACCCGAAAGAATTTAGATTGGAGAAAAGAACCCAAGAAGACCGGAGACTTAAGGAAAGATTGTTCTTTACATCACCAAAGCTGTTCTCCACTGTATCTCAAGATTTTCTGATGTATTTTCCTCATGCAACTTTAATATCTACTTCTTCTCCTAAATGAGCTCCTAAGTCAAGGCTACTTTTTTTGAGAAAGTTTTTGAATAGAGCTTCAGATGAACAAATCAGAAATATGTCATTTTAAATGTGTCAGTAAAATTTATGACTGTAAATGTAGAACCTACAAGCCAGGGTTTGTAGGTGTCCAAGGTATCTGGGACAAAAACATGAAGATCATTTTATCACTTTATGCATTCTGTGCTGGCAAGCCTTATGATTTTATTCTGTGTTTCATAACTGTCATGAATTTTCAAAAGGCCCAACCTCAGGAGTATTGCTGTCTGCAAAAACTCAGTTTTTGTTAAAGTGCATTTTTACAAATAAGTTCTAGTCATCAGAACTGGAGGAAAAAAATACAAACCAAAACCCAGCAAATGCTAAAAAATGCTAGAGAAAACTTCAAGCATTAGAAAAACTAAGTGGTAAATACCATGTTCACAAAATATTTGTGGTTTCATTTCATTAATTCATGTTTGTACTAAGATTGAAAAGGCGGTGTTGGAGATATCAAAGGTTTGCTTTACTGGGAGTAAAGTTGGAGAGATTTTAAATGTTTGTGTGATTTAGACAAATCCTGACATACAATCATAGAATAGTTAGGGTTGGAAAGGACCTTAAGATCATCTAGTTCCAACTCCCCTGCCATGGGCAGGGACGCCTCACACTAGACTATGTCACCCAAGGCCCCATCCAACCCGGCCTTGACCAGTGGCAGGGATGGAACATTTACCCTTTTTTTGGGCAGCCTGTTCCAGTGCCTCACCACCCACACTGTAAAGAACTTCTTCCTTATATCTAACCTGAACTTCCCGTTTAAGTTTGAACCCATCACTCCTTGTGCTATTACTACAGTCCCTAATGAAGAGTCCCTCACCAGCATCCTTATAAGCCCCCTTCAGATACTGGAAGGCTGCTATGAGGT
>WYDI02003282.1:0-25249 GCA_009867235.2 Psittacus erithacus
AGAGGTTCACATCTAGTGTGTAACTTCTTTATTTTATTTTATTTTATTTTATTTATTTTATTTTATTTTATTTTATTTATCTCTCTGAAATAACTTTGCTTAAGCCTTTCTGTCTACATTATGCATGTTGAGAAACCTTTCTTACTGGGGCACAAACCTCTGCTGGCTCTTTGTATGCTAGTTATCACAGGTGGATATCTGTTGATACATACACTTCTCTTCTGTGTATATAAAGGTCAATTCCCACTGAAATCGATTGAAAGTCTATTATTAATGTCACTGACCTGGAGTAAAAGTGTTTGCACAGATATTTGAAAACTTAGGTTGTACTGAGACCATTGCTGTTAATTTTCTGCCCAAGCTTAGCAGCAAGTGGATTTTGATAAGAGAAATGGCACTGGCAGCTTTGAGATGGCTGATATCTGGGCCTGGAGAAGTTAAATCCAGTTTCGGACTTTTGTGATAACAGCCTCAAATCTGTGTAGTAAACTCAAACCACTCTGGAGAGACTTCAGAAAAAATCTGGACCAATATAATTTTATGTTTGTATGACATCCAAATGTTTTGCCTACTCTTAACTTAGTTTACATTTTAGTCATTCACTGGGACACCAGTAAGAAAGAAATATTCTTAAAGAAAAAAACAGCTGGCAACTCAAAATCAAATCCTGCTAATATTTCTCTCCCTCCCAAATTAGTATTACTGATATGAAGGCAAATTCTTCACATTACATATAATACAATATAAGTTCTTTACTGTGAGGGTGGTGAGGCACTGTAATGGTTGCCCAGGGAAGTTGTGAATGCGTCATCCCTGGTGGTGCTCAAGGCCAGATTGGACAGAGCCTTGGGCAACATGGTTTAGTGTGAGGTGTCCCTGCCCATGGCAGGGGGGCTGGAACTAGATTATCTTAAGGTCCTTTCCAACCCTAACTATTCTATGATTCTATAATAGAATATGTATGCACACATAAAACCCTAATGCTTTAAGAACTAGGATTTAGAAAGTATATAGAGAAACAAAATTACATTCACTGCTGGGCACCATATTAGCAAAAATGTTCTAGATAAACTGGAAGGACTTCAGAAAGAAGATGTTAGATGACAGGGGATCCAGGGGAATTGAATCATAAGGAAGAATTAAAGCACATAAAACCTGTATCTAGGAATTAATGGTTCTGACTCGCAGAGTCAGGGCTCTGACTCACACCAGAACTGGCACTGGTTTTTGCTAGCATATGAAGGCAAATTGAAGCCGGGGCTAGTTTGCACTGGGCTGTAAACTGGCATCATTTTGATACAGTTTTACAGGCAACTGAGTCATCTCCAGCAGGGCTGGACATCTCAAAACTTGGGGGCCAAAATACCATTGCACTTCCTAGGAAGGCTGCTCTGTCCTGAGAAAGCATCAGCGATTCCCAAGCAAAGCGCTGGCAGCTGTGCTATGTAAATGCACTCAAACACCTGGTCAGCAGGAGCTTTGCTTTTCCAGGGTACTGGCAACTGCAAGGCTGGATCCTCCGTGCTGCCATGCCTTGAACTGCTGACAAGGTCCAGGTGCTACTTTCTAGGCGCTGTTGTCCTCACATGTGGCAATGGCCACTAACCCAGGGGCTGAGCTCCAGCTGGGAAGCACAGGGATGCAGCAGCAGAATACAAGTATCCTGCAAATGTCTAGTTGAGACACAGGAGAAATGGAGTCATCTGCTCATGGATGCACAGACAGTTTCCAGCAGAGGCAGGCATCCAACCCAGACCCTGAGGTCCAGGTACGTAACCAAACCAAAAAGTTACTTTCCCCTGTAGAACAGCCAGGTCAGAGGGAATATCAGGAACATACACACATGAAATCAGGAAAGAATCTCACCAAGAAAAATTCTTAATGTTAAAGCATTGCTTTGTATGTGGATCACTTGCTCTTTTCCCCATTTTCAGATTTTATTATTTTCTTAACAGACAATTTTCACAAGAACATATTCATAAATTTTCTCCATGCCCCCTTGGAAAGGTTCTTGCTGGTGGCCTAGAGGACATAGCTCCTGTTAGGTGAGATTTTTATGTTTTGATGTGGCAAAATAATGTTACAGGAAATAGCATTGCTCACTATGTTTATCTTTGTCCTCTCAGACAGCCTGGTTGATTTAACATATCTTTTTTACTCCAAAAAAGATTTACTTGCTTTCAGGTATTATCTAAGATATTAGGGTATATTTTCATGATGAAATCCTACCCTTTATTTTTATCAGTCACAACATGAAGTTTACTCCTGCAAGATCATAAAAAATGACTTAAAGTTCAAGATATTGATATTATAAAGTAATTTTAAGTGTGAGAATATCCATTTAATGACTGGAGTTCTATTAATAAGGAACTCTGACTTCCACATCCAGGCACATAAGGCACAGTACATCTGATGCTGCTACTACTTCACTCCAGCATGGCTTTTGTGGGGACAGACTGATAAACTTTGCATAAAGTAATGGACTTTGTGCACAAATTCTTACTAAATCAAGTCACTGATTACTTCTGTTTCCCCCATATTTGGAACTTCCTCTTATTTTGCTTAGAAAAAAGTGTATTTATCCCACATAACTATTTCCTTCTTCGCAAAATGAAAAAGAAGAAATGTGAATTAGTAAACATAAAAGAGCTATACATCTGCTGCAACAACTTCTTTTTGGAAATCTTGAATCCTAATTAAGGGAAAGAAGAGAAACTGACCTTTGGAAAGCGATAATGTAATATTTTATGTATATAAGGACTTGGAGAGCTGTAACCACTTTTGTCTTTGAATTTATAAGTGAAAGGTAAAAGATTACTAATGTAAGTGAAAAAGCTTCAAGCAAAAAATAAAACAATGAATCATGTTAAATGATTTTTTAAAGAACGTGCAAAGGATGCGTTCCTATTTTTGAATGGTTAGTCTCTTGCAAACAAACTGCTAGGTTGAAACCATATCTGAGGTTTGCTGTTTAATGAAAGAGCAAGATAAACTGGGGAGACTACAACAATAATGGAAAAACAGAAATCCATGAGACAGGCTTTGTGGAGCACTTCCTCAGAGAGGGGAAACGCAGGAGGGATGGATTGCTAATGATTAGAAGCAGAATGTTTGATGGCATTACCAGGCAATATAAATATGGGCTAATGGCCTCATCCTGCGACACTGCTTCTGAGGTGCTGAGTGAGCAGCTTCAAAACTGATCACAGCCAGTAGAAACCTAGGATAAGATCTGAAGTTACTGGGAGCATAGAGTGGGATTTCAGTCCCTGTTAGCACTGCTGTGAGAAGTAGCGGGATCTGGTCCCCAGAACACACAAACTCTGGGAGTCAGTCACATCTCTGTCTAGGGCAGCCTGAGTTTCATGCGTTTATGTACTAGTTTCTGCTTTAAAAACTCACATCCTTACAGTTACTTATGCAGACATTCAGCTCCCTGAATATAGGTAGCCTCCAGCCGTCACTCCATAAGGGCATGAATCTCTTGTAGGAGTCCTCGATCATCTCTGCTGGCCTTGTGCTAGTGTCCTAGGTACCCTCAGAGGCCCAGGACAGCACTGCATCCCTACAGCTAGACACTGGCACTCTTTCCCAAGTTCCAAAAGGAATATCTGTATGGAAGAGGTAGGTTTTATTTTATTTCAATAATTTCTCTCTAATATTCCCATTGTATTTGTGCAGGTGAAATGTTCCTGGCTTAGCCTTATAGAGGCTGGAATTCTCCTTGGATAAAAATCAGTTTGGATGTAGCAACTTTTTACACAACTATAATGGATCTTTGATGTTGCAAGTCTATTAAGAGAAGAGTACCCATGGTTACTGTTGTCTAAAAACCCCAAACTGCCAATGTACGTTGGAAAAGAAAAGCAGTTGTTCTGGCTATGGAACAGTATTACATAAAAGTTGTCTTTATGCATCTTGGGCTAAATTCAGCTACTGTTTACACATATGCCCTCCTTTTGAGTGGCTGATGCTTTTTCCATGGACATTACAGCACATTCTCTCTTGCCATTTTCCCTTCAGCTGCACAACTCCCTCTTCAGATATAGCAGCTTTAAAACAACAACAAAGTATTCTTTAACCTACCCGACCTTTAAGCACATGGCCTGTGAAAACATCATCTTCTATCTACCGTACTCTGTATATCCAAGCACACATTTGACATTTATGTTTTCCTGAGGCAGTAAATTTTCCTTCTGCTGACACTGAAATAAATGCTTTAATCAGAACAAATCTGACTCTTTAAATCAGCTATCTACATCTATAGCAAATTAATTGCTAAAAATGGTTGTGTTTAAGGAGGCTGGATGTTTCTAGTGTTAATTAAGAGCATGACTCTTTCTTTTTCTACAGTTTCTCAAGAGATTTAATATCTGCTCAAGTCAGTAATTCCAGTTCACTTCAATGGGACTAGTATGTGGGTTAGATGTTATTCGTTTGAGCCCTAAAATTAATACGAAAGCTACTGCAGGCAGCAGACTTCTGTGCTCCCATAGGAAAACCAGGACTGGACAAGGATGAAGGGAGTAATTTTTAACTCATGTTGTCTACAAAATGGATGTTCCTGGGAGCAGGTGATGCTTGAGACCTTGCAGAAAAGGCCCTGAGCTTCATGGTCAGCCTGGGATTGGAGGTGGGATATCACTGAGCCAAGCACAGAGATCAAGGCAGGGGCTGTGCCAGAACATCTCTCCCTGCGACCAGCCTCACATCAGCCTTGGCTCCAGGCAGGCACTGGACTGAGCACCAGCTCTGGCCTACTCCTTAAATACTCTTCAGGTACAGTCAAATGAGCACAAACTGAAGACTATAAACTCCCCTGCAATTTTTAACAGGAAATGTGTCCAGCTCCTATAACAACAACGACTGTTATAATTAAAGACATTCTTTAAAATTTCATTTGGTTGAGAAAGAAGCTTTGGCTGTTTGGAGGAAATGCCATTCCAAACCCCTTATGTGAAAAAAAGCCTTTAAGGACTTTCAAAACCTGCTGTAACTTCCCAGGATAACTTAGAAGTCCAAATTTCTCAAGCTCCCTTCCATGCAGATGATCAAAGAAAACTCCCTATTTTCCTGTTTTTCATGTATCACAAATTTCTGTCAATTATATTAAAACCCAAACAAGCCCTTTGTTATGAAAGAACGTATTTTTCAAATTTTCTAGAGTTTTCACAATATCTTTCCGCTAACACGACTGCTACTGCTCTGGAAGCAGTGACTTTGGCCAAACCTGTTTCATAGATGAAAACTATAATAGGAACTAAAAATAAGAACTTCCCCCACCCTGACAGATTCCCATTATTTAGCCCTTTGTTTCTTTTATTTAAATATAGCAGATCTTAACCTGAATCTTGAAGTCTTAATTAAACCAAGGACCTTCCACTGACTGTGACGAGTTTTGTCAGAGTAAGGACTAAAGGGTTTAGGGTTAAATTAGAAGGCAAGTAGTTTTAAAACCGCAGGTCACTTGATGAAACAGGCTTTAACTGGATAAGAACAACAGCAGTTGCAGAGACTCTGTGTAACTCTGATGAATGAGTGTTTTGACACTTGCTTGCAAAATCTGGCAAAACGACTGAGGTTTTCCCCTTGCTATTACAACTAAAAGCAAGTTAGAGATTAAGCCACTGATCTACCAAAGACTTCAAACTCTGCTGAAGGGTGGAAGACAACAAAGCTGCCAGATTCATAAGGTCATGTTCAGAATGAGATAACTCTGTCCAAATCTCATTCTGAACATGAGTCTGCTTTCTGGTATGCATGTGAAACCTTTTAGTTTCTGCATTGACTTTAATTTTTGGTCATTCTAAGCTTGCTAGTCTGGTAGCTTGGACAAAGATGTTAAATAGATGAATGAATAAAAAAGCTTGTTTGACAAAGAGATAATTTTCTGACTTTCTATGCTCAGACAAAAACAGCTGAAAAAAAGGTAATACTGATCCAGCCAGTGTTGCAATCCTTGTGTTTAACAAAGGTGTAACCAAAGTGATGTTCTGGATTTAACATCTGTAGTTGCAGGAGGGTTCACAAGCTGCTGTGAATTGTATCACTAGCTTTTTTCCTCTCTTAAAAGTTTAATCCACATCCTACAAAAGCAAATTTCAGGTGATTTTGGTCCTGATCTCTTTAAATTGGCATCTGGCCTACAGACTAACACTAAGCCAGAAAATAATGCTAGGAAGTGGGAATTTGAATGAATGAATACAGTGAGGAGGTCAGAAATGGAGCAAATAGTAATCATAGCTATGAACAGAATGATAATTAATAAATTCATAGATTTTTTTTTCCCCATGGTGTGCTGTTGCAGTGATTCCAGCAGGTTTTTTTCACCTTTGGATCTCGCATGATCTAATGAAATTCCTACATTTCATCATGCCTGTCTCATAGATGATGAAGCTGAGGCACAAGAGGGTCTCATGCCCAGGATAATCACTTAAAATGAACAGAATGCACCATGTGGTTCAAGACGTGTTCCTGTGCTGGGTTACTAAGGGGCACTAGCTGCATCCAGCTCTTCCCACAGGTGAAGAGGCCAGTGAAGGGGCCAGGAGAGGGACAGGAGCTCAGTGCTGGGTCATGGTATGTCTGTCGCTGCTCAGCCCTGACCATATGCACAGCTACGCAGGATAATGCTTTTCTAGAAGAAGGATTTGAATGTGGTCTGTGACACAGCTCCTGGGGCTCCACTATCCTAACCCCATGCTTGGGGTCTGCGCTGGGGGTTCCCTGATCAAAGGGGAAGAGAAAAGGGCAAAATGTGGTAAGAGTGGCACAGGAATTGATAAAAAGCATCTGAGTAGCACCTGAGATGATGGCTGATTTTAACTTTAAGCAAACTGCATATCAGGTTAATTGAACTTCTGAGGCCAGAGGCAGGCTGTTCTCAGTAAATAATTTGAGGCATTTGCATTCTCCAACAGGTTGCAATATCACAGATTTGGCAGCTGGCCTTGCAAGTGACCCCTGCTAAGGCAGAGTACACAGCAAGTCTCTTCTGCTAGATTAAAGCAGGGTGATAAGTCATGCAATTATAGCTCCAGTGAGCCTGTGCTGTTCTGAAGCATTTCCAACTTTAAGATTCACTGGGTAACCCTGAGGACATATCTTGAGATATTTAATCTTGAAAGATACTGAGATGCTGGAACACACTGATGTAGTATTTATCATATAATCATAAAATCAACTAGGTTGGAAAAGAACTTTAAGATCATAAAGTCCAAGCATTACCCTTGAACTGCCAAGACCACCACTAAGCCATTTCACTGAGGGCCTCATCCACTCTGTTTTTGAACACTTCCAGGGACAGTGATTTCCCCACTTCCTTGGGAAGCTTCTTGTTCCAGTAGCTGATTACCTTCTCTGTGAGGCACAGACCTACGTATTTAAGTACCAAATATCTACTGAAAACATGTAAATCTGGCATTTAAATATATCAGATCTTAACATGAATCTTGAAGTCTTTATTGAGCCAAGGACCTTCCACTGACTGCAACAAGAGTTTTGTCAGAGTAAGGACAAAGGGTTTAGTCTCAAATTAGAAGGCAAGTTGTTTTAAAACCAGTGGTCACTGAATGAAACTACTTATTTGGAAAACTGAGAGCTGGTTTTGTATGGCAGTAGCAGAAATGTTAATGCCATTTCTTCTTGCAGATCAGTGGCAGAAGCAGAAGTTTTAAAAAATCAGCTTTTGAATAAGTTATCTGATTTTAATAACTCAGTGTAGATTTGTGGGCATGCTGAATGTGCCTGTCTGTATTCATTATTAGATAAAAAAAGACTTTAAGGTAACTATTTATGTTAAAAATGATAACTTTCCAGTGATCATCTGCACCCTGTCATTTTGACTTCTTAAGCCTGAAGTTTGCAGTGCCTCAGGCAAAAACATTACTGTTACCGTACCTCAGATAAGATGCAGCCTGGCTTTTTTATATATTATATTTGTTGTATATTGGGCATTGCTAAAGGGGATCTTATTTTAACTGAAGCCAGATTTTCTGTAGTTAATAGAGTTAGGAATGGTGTATTATTTTCCAACTTGGATGGGTTATTAATACTTATAAGTTGCGAACATGGAAAGAATTCCCATAAATCTGCACAGCGTACTGCAGCTTAGGCAAAAGAGATAAAGATGTATGAAAAGTTGCTGAGTGCCTCCACATTACATTTAGCCCCTCTTAAAGTACCTGGTTCTGATCTGTGGCTCTGTGGCACCCTGGAGGAAAGGATGCCTGTGTGGGGCTGTCATCCACTCCCAGGGCTGGCTGAACCCAGGGTCAGCTCTCCTCCTCCCCATATTGTGATCTCCAGCTCTGTGTGTTTTCCATATGCGTTATGACAGTACTCTGCCTCCCCAAAGGGTGTGGTTCAGCCAAAAGGGGGAGGTTTTAGCCAGACAATGCAGAAATGTTAAAGAATTGATAGTGATTAATTTTCCCCCTCTATTTTAATAGGCAGTGTGGGTAATATACTTCTTTTGTGTTGCTGAAAGGGACAAGCAACATTCTCAAGTTGAAAGGCCTCATTCCAGGTAAACACTAATGTCATTTTCAGATTTCAGTGTCCTAAATCAGATTTTGGATCTAAAAAATGTTACATACACCTGTATGTGTAGAGCTGCCCTTTTTCCCCTGCTGTGCCATGCATAATTAGGGGTCATTTTTACTCAGGATCCTCTTCTGAGTCACGCACATGCCTTCCTTGCACGCACAAGCATGGCATTCATGCAAACCAGGTGCATGCAGAAAAGAATTTTGCTCTGAACATGTATTTAGGCAGCAGTAACTAAGCTGTCCAAATTTTTCTCCCAACTTGTACAGGGCTTTGTGTAAAACCTGGAACAGACTCTCGCTCTTATCTTTAATTACTTGGTCATCCTGTTCAGGAATCCAGAGGGGACATTCCCATGAAACCACTGTTCTGCTGCTGCTTTGCTGCATGACTTTGGGCAACAACAGGGAGTGCAGAGCCCTGCAAGGTGCTGAGGGCTCTGGCTCCCTTCCAGCAAAACCCTTAAGCATGTTATTGAAATCAAAGGAAGGCCTCACTGGCTTCAGTGTAGCCAGTGCTTGTGTTTTCCTTAAACAGGGTTGGAGCATTCAGCACCTTATTGGATCCAGTCCTTGATGTTTTTGTTCCAGCTCTCGCTTTCTCTTGCTGTAAAAACACAGGTGATGGTACTCAGCTTGCAAGGATTTTGTGAGGCTACACTTTATGTAAAAAAACCCTCAAGAAAGTGAATTGTAAATGTCAATGTATTATTTTGGGAGGTATGATACATCCAGCCTATTTGAACAATATCCATTATTACAATTCTTTTGTCTTCTGTACATTTATTTTCACGGCACTGTGCAATATCACACTAATATCCCCAGCTTTATGGATGTACAGCTAAGGGAAGCTATGTGACTTGCATAGGTAATGAAAAAATTGATGGCCGTGTATAGAATCAGGCATCTGACCAAGCCTATAACTTCTGAACTGCCTTAATGCAGAGCTATAAATATCCTGGGTCCCAATTCTGTTTCCACCTACATTTCTGTAACTCCATCCCATCTATTTATGTGTCACTGCTCTATGTCTCTGTAGGAAAGCTTACAATTCAGCTTCAGGTTCTCTGCCACGTTTGATAAGGAGATGATAGATTAGATCACTAAAGCTGAGGTTTGGTAACTAAAGTAAGGCTTAAAGCAGATGTAAGTACCAAAGTAAACAGCCCTCTCTCAGAAATTTACAATTGTGTTCTACACAAATCTGGAAGTGGTCTCGTATGTGTCAGCATATGCATTAAGCACTGATCGTATCTGACAAAAAAGCAAAAATGGAAACCTCCCCTAAGGCAAGATCCCCAAATGCATAATTAAGGTGCAGAATATGTGGACGGTCACATCACTTACACTGGGTGCCATGAGGCAAGCGACTGCAGTTTTCTCCTTCTCAGCACCGACAGGTTCCAGAATGTGGTGGTGATACAAGAGGGAAGGTTGTACTTTCTTAGCATACTCCACAATAAACTGAAAAATCAGTTTTCAATTAAAAAGGGACTTTCTAACACTTGTGGTTATGAAAAAATGTAACTGGTGTTAAAGACAGGACATGGGTCTGCATGGGAGTTTGGGCCCGGTACAGATATTGTTATGGCCTGATGTTTTTGTAATTGTCCAATACACAAATGTGGCGAAGAACTACCCTACCCATCTGACAGTAGGATTTCTGTTCTTAAAACTTACTTTAGCAGGGTGCAGCTGTAGTTACAATAGCAGTTTGAAAAATAATAGTTATTTCCAGTTTGTACCACATCACAGATGTAAACAGTGGCCTTTGTATGGGCTTTGGAAACTTGCTTTCAACGGGCATTTTTGTCGGGGTTGATTTGCCTTTCTGACTGGATGCGTTCTTTGGGAGAATGCTTGGCCTTGCGCTCTGGGAGTGGGGCTAACAAGTTTGACAAGGCGGGTGTTAACAGATGGGTGACAATGTAACTGGCAGGGTGCCTGTCAGGATAGTGTGGCAGGCTTGGTAAGCTGCAGAGGTGTGCTTTGAGCTACTGGGAGTGAAATGCATGATCCCAGCTTGCCAAGAAGGCTTTAATAACTCACCAGCACTAACAAAAGGAAACACTGAGAGTATCTTTATGTAGATGAGTCACTCGCTGCAAGCACTGACGGGGTAGGTTAGTGTTTTCAAGAGCACATGGATGACTACAGAGGCAGTGATGTGCCGGACGTCTGCAATTGCAGTTGTTTTCTTCTGGAGCTGGAGTTAATTTTTAAATCTACCTATGCAAGAAAATCTTAGGAGTTCAACTCAGATGCGGCTGCAGCTTAAAATCAGACCTCTGCCAGGAGATTGCTGCCGCCAGTGCTTACTGCACAGCGCTGAAGGAGGTTGCTGCATTTACAGGAATGGCAGGTAGAAAGCTTGTGAAAAGGCTTATGAATCTTCTCCCTTTTTGTTCTGCGTACTGTGGTGTGTTAAGCACTGTTTCAAATGGAAAGTGGAAGGACCCCTATTCTGCACCTGAAGCAGTATCATTCTCCCAATGCAATGGACTTCATAACAAAGCCTGATCAGAAACTGAGCTGTCTAACATGTTCCTAGACCACAAACACAGGAGCTGTAAGTCCAGTTTTGAGAATCTGGATGTGAGGCAGGGAGAATGGGAAGGCAAAAAAGGGAAGGCCAGCAGTAAGCAAGTGAAAGGATTGTCTCTGTGTCCTTGAGAGGGAAGTGGCACTGAGCTGACTCCAAGGCAAGTTTGTAAATTATGAGCAAGGATAGTGCATGCTGTTGGTCTCTCTGTTTGCATTGTTCAGAGAAATGGAAATTTATGTACAGTCACGTAAATGAACTAGCGCGCAGCAAGAAGCAGCCCTGAATTTACCTTCCCTTTTTTTTTCCCCACTGCGTCAGGGTCTCAAACCCCAGCACACAAATACATGGTTACCCTTTTGTCCCCAGTGGTCAGACGGTTTCTAAGAAGGATACTAAATATCGAAAGACTGTTGCGTAAGCATGTGCATGCCGTCTTGGGGATCCTGCGCATGTATGTGTGTTTTCCAAACCTGTTTCCAGAGAGAGCAGCGTTAGTCTGCAAGCCATACAATGACTTAGTTATTGGGAAAGGCAACCCCATTGTGATTTGAACTGCGCCTGCAGTTATTAAAAAAAATATCAAACATGGTTTTAATTGCTATGAAGGTTTTAGTTGCTTATAGCCAGGAATTTAGCTCAAAATGTCTGCACTCCTGAGTTTAATTTGTGCAAACTTTAATATCTTCATGCAACAAACCACTGAGGTATTTCTGATTTTAGAACAGTGTACTAAACCATTCTGACTTCTCCAGGCAAGATCAGTTTAAAGCTTTGATTACCTAAGCTTTAAATCCTTAATCTGCATTTGGAAAAGGCAGGGGAGATCGGTTAGTGGAGAGGGTCAGGATTTGCTGAGTGTCCAGCCAGATATCTCACAAACAAAACAAAAAAGGCATTTTCTGTGGCACAGATACACATGAATTTGCCCATGATAAAACCACACCAACGTGCTAATTTGGTGGATGCATGCACGTGTAGTACACACATCATCTCTAAAGCTTGGGACAAGTGGCTCTGCTCCACAGTCCTTGCCCCTTTTACCCCTCGCAGCCATGTGCAAGTAAATCACGGCTGTCAGTATGGTAGCAGCTTGATTAAAGTTCAGGGGTTTAATAGATCATTTTAAAGACCCCAAATTACTCCCACTCCCTAGTCGATCCACCTGGACCCTTGCCCTAGGTGCATGGCAGTTTTCAACCAGCACTGGAGAAGCCAAGTCTGGGCCTGAGGTTCCTGCTTATTCCCCGAGGATCCTTGCTGCAGACCTAGACCAACATTCTCAGCTGTATTTAATCTGCTCTGAGACAAGCTGGCTATGAGAAAATGCAAAGGAAAGGCACATAAGCAAAGACATGGAAAAACTTGGACAGTTGGCCTGCTTTGTTCACTTGGTAAACTGGAGGCTGGCCAGTAACAGCGGAGCTCCCTTGGCAATACAAGTCTGTTCCAATTAATCGTGTTTAACCATTCTAATCACACTTTAGCACATTAATCCTATTTTCAATCCAAAACACATCTGAAAGAGCGGCATGTGGACCTTTTTATAGCAACCGCAAATCAGATGTAACTGAGAGACATAGGGCCCTAGTTTACTCTGCACTTTCACTGAACTTAAACTTAATAAAATATGTGACTGAGTTGTGGTTGGATTTACTGCATGATGTTGATGCTTCCACATATAAATAGATCCCTTAAGTAACTTAAAAACCTGTCAGAAAAGGCAGTGAAAATTTGATTATAAGGTAACCAGTGTGTGTGTTTTCTAACAATGACATTGCTCCTCTGGTCAGTGGTATTGAGAGAACTTTCAAAATTTAATCTGCTTATGGATATAAATGATGCTACACTTGGAATCATGGGGCTGCATTGTGTGCCTCAGCTACTCTCACTTGCAAAGAATTTTATGGTTTTCTTTAACCATGAAAACAAGATGAAGCTGTTATCTTCTTCCAAGCGTGCTTTCTCCTGGCATTTAAAATGAGTTCAAAAACAGCAAAATTTCGAAGTTTATTGTAAACACCATGCACAAAGTGAAATAATATTTTTTGATCTTATTAAGGTATAGATCCATGATGCTGCATTTTACTGTACTCTGTGGAGTTGCTTTAAACTAAACAACAGCAAAAAGCAAAAAAAGCTTCTGTCCAGATATGTCTACCCCCAAACCTCTTGATGTCTTTAGTGCCTGAATACATGCTTATAGGCAGGCTCAGAAGAGCTGCATTGAGCTGTAAATTATGCAGAAGGGTATGTGTTTGAGCCTTGCATTTAGCTGCGAAGTGGGAATGAAGTTATCAATTCATGCTAAATGAAATATTTAACAATTCAGAATATGGCAGGAAAAGTTATATAAGAAAGTTCAGTCTTAAAAAGGAAAACCTTGGACAATTACCAGGATTACACTGAATGTTTGGTTTTCTAAGTAAACACTTCTAGGTTTTTATGTTACAAATAATAATCTGGAAAGATGCATTAGGGGAACCTAAATGCAACCTAGAAATGAGTTTATCCAGGTAAGTAAGGTTTTATTAAACAATTTAATTAATTCCAGTTCTTTTGGAAGAAATTGCAGGTTATGGTTAATGTAGTGTATCAGACAGGAATAGCATTCACAGAGCCACCTGCATTTAATATACAACTGTCAGAAATCTCTACTTACTACCACTTAGCCAGAAAGAAATATGCAACAATTTGATCAACCCAGGACTTTTGAATCCTAAAAAAGAGAAAATAAAGAAATTAAAAAATTCTGAATACAATTTAAATACAGACTCAATTTGTGGGATATTGCTTTTCAGTAGACTGTACGTGGTTGGTTGAGCTTATTGAACTAAGTGTCGGTTTAGCTCCTTCTGTATGCTTTAGTAGGCACTGGAAAATGCTATCCACTAGGACTGTAACCAAGTAGGGAATTAAGAGAATGCACTCAAGGCAAGTCTTATAAATTAGGTTTTCCAAATACCACAAAATAAGGTCTGAAAAATAACTTAGTGCTAGTGATGCCAAAGCCTGAAAATCCTTGAGCTAAAGATACCAACTGATTCATGGAATATTGCAAAATTCCATAACCTTCTAATGAAACAGCTTATCTAGCAAGTATTTCTAATATTCTTCAAAAAGGAGTGAAGTCAGTGGTGAAAAAAAGCAATTGGGTGCCCTGGTATTAGCGGTGGTACAGCACAAAAAGGTAAACTGAAAGTTTTGGCTTCTCCCCTGTTGCTGATGAACAGCATGATCTGAAATGAAATCTGAAGCTCCTTTGCTCCCTGCTTGCCCTGAAAAATGGGGACAACCCAACAGAGGCTGCAAAAGTCAATTTTATCAAGGGAGAAGGTTTAAGATGCCTACTAGATCAGGCTGCCTTCACAGGGAGATGGAGGGGGAAGGCTGCTTATTAGGGGATTTAGGAACAGTGTGAATTATTTAGTTTTCACTATCTATCTGTACTGTTTCCTGCAAAGACTTGATCCAGTGAAGTGAGTTCATTTCAGGAGGCAAATGGGCAGGGTGGCAAGAACTTCTGCATATCCTCAAAAATAAACTACAGCCAGCAAGAGTTTTTTTGCCTGTGCTTTAAGAAAACAATGATGCTGCCTTCTGCAAAGCAGAACCACTAAGGGACAAGGGTTTTAATGTATTTATCTTCCCTCTCCTGAAGTTCAGTGAGGATTTTGCCATCTATTTCAGCAGAGCCAAGATTAACTCAAAACCTACCTACAGTCCCATTTCACCCACAAACTTCAACAAGCACCATGGGATTCTGCTCAACAGGCAGAAAAGAGGTTGGATTTAATTTCTTTCCATAATTTACAATAATTTATCTTCTGAAGAGAAGCTCTGGCCAGGTGACAGTGATGAAGCCTGATGGCTCCGCACTCCATAGTCTGGCTTTCAGCACTCCCTTTCACAGCTGACCTGCCCACATGCAACATCCATCCACAGCAGCCTGGAAAACCTCTAAGCCCAAACAAATCACATATGCATCAACAGTGGGTACCCACCCATCTCTAACACCAGAGCATCCTCACTGTGCCGATGCCTTCTTTTTTGCATTGGCCCCAAAACTAAATCCTCCATGGACTCATCACAGAGCTGTTGCCTCTAGTGGACCGTAAAACAGGCCTTGAATTTCAGTCTGAAAATGTTTGCTTTCTTTAGGCTCTGTTTTGTCATTGTACTAGAATATGGCAACTCCTCATGTGTTCCCAAAGATTTCATGTGTTCAGCAGGGAAAAGAGACCATACAGGTAAGAGTATGAGTTTAAGTATTTTGACCTTAGAGCAAAGATATTTCCTAGAGCAACAAGTTAAGAAATTTGAATATGGTCAGCTTTTTAGAGGAGATATTCGGGTTGCTTAATAATGTATTTATTTTTAGCCATCATTCAGATAACGTTAGGGTTACAATATAAACAAAGTAACTATGAAAATAGAGGTGACAAAATAAGAAACAAAGGTGTAAGTACATGTAAGAAACTACAAGGAAGAAATTACAAGGAAGTAACTACATGTAATTTGGCTACCTCCTGGGTTATAAAATGCAGTGGATTCCTTTGGCTCAGCATTACTCTCCTGATCTCCATGGGGGATTGGGGTAGGAAAGCACAGATTATTTGCTCATTTTCACTGGTATGAAACTGGAATAACTCCAGTAATTCAGATTTGGATCCCAATTGTAGTAGTTTAGCTAGTAGTAAAGTTATTATCCTCTAGGCAGACTCTGGTGCTTATCCTGAATTATATCCATGCAAATAAGATCACAGCCTAACTCACAGAATCAGTTTGGAAACTTCTATAATGTTAATTTTAATTCAGATTTAGTTGGTCTGTAATCTCCTCCAGCCTCCTGTCTTAGCTCTGGGTGTTAATGAAGCCAGTGGTGTAAGAGCTGCTGTGGAAGATCTCTAATTCCCCTTCAGGAAGGGTATAATCCCTTTGTCCCAGGTTCTTAAAAAAAAAACAAACCCTCCCTTTAAAAAGGATGCTCTTATCTTTGACCTGGGATAAGACTTTTGTACCCAACCCAGTTCTATTCTCCAGAACAGAAAAATAAAACTTGAATGCATATCTAATCTCCTGGAACTGCTTGGAAACTCCCATTTCAGATTCCGTCATGTATTCCACAGATGAATGAACAGGATACCAGGATACCATGTCATGGGCCTGTTGACTACACAGCAAATGCTTCTGTAAAGATTTTCTGTTGAATTCATTCACATGACCCATCTTGCTGCTGTTCCTCTTCATTTGTACTGAAGAAGCAGCCATCAAACAGCTCTGTTGTGTTGGACACAACAGAGACTTTGAGTGAAAAGACAACCCCAGTCCCCCCAGAGGTTGCAGCCTGAGCTTAAGGCATTGTTGCTCTTTACATTAGATGTTTCCAAAACTTTTGGATCAGCAAACCACTATCAATCCTCAACACTTCTCACAGCCAATATTTACAGTAACACTTTAAACTGAAAAGTGATTAAATCCATTGCTTGGTGCAGTCCATCAATGGATCACTTACTATGGCCTCATGATGTTCTCTAATGAAACAAGAAAAATTACGACAATTATGCCTACCTCTTCAATAGGTATGACAGAGACAAAGATCCCATTAAAACTTGTGATTGTGTTCCTACCATTTCCTTAAAAAAAAAGAAATACATCATCTGGTTTTTGACTAAAGAATATAACTCTAGATGACCTACAGGCCAGTCTATATGACTGGTAACGCCAGTTTGGCATTAACTAACCTGAGTATATTGTATGTGTCCAACAGTAGCAGGAGTGCACAGGCACCTAGAAAAAAATGTTTTAGCCTTTGTCTTTAGAGGAAACAGTACACAGTCTGTATGTACGGAAATATATACAGGTACCACCTAGAGTCAAGATACTACATCTTCAGACATGAAACTGAATTTCCCAAGTGTGGAAGTGAGATCCTAGCTCAGGACAATTCTCAGTTTGTCTAGAATATTATGAACTTGGCAAAAGAAAACCCTTCTCCTGACACAATACTTATTCTGTATGACAGCTGAAACTCCAGGGAATAAAGCAGACAAGGCATGTAGGTTTTAGGCACGAGAACTTCAAATCAGCCAGGCAGTGGCTGTAGAGAGAGGTCAGTGCAGTATTAAAGGAAAATGAGGCCAGTTTCAGCATTTTGCTTGTGGCAGTGTTTTACATTTGAGCACATTATGTTGTAGTTGCAGTAGAGTCACACAGTTTTGCAGACTGGGTGGTACTAATACATGCTTTTCAAACTAGGTAAGTATCTGCGTTTTTATTGCTCAATAACAGCATATAGTTCAATCATTCAACATTATGCAATAACAATACTGAAGTGCTTAGGTATCCCAGGACAAGAACTACAAGGTGCTGAAAAAATACAGAGCAAAGAGATGTCCCCTTCCCTAAAGACATGGTCATAGAAGATGAGACAATAGATGTGAGAAAATTTGGGGTATTGATTGGGCCACATTGGTCTGAGTGGTTATTGGACAGTACATTAGTAAACTCACTTTACATTTACTTAATGCTGAAGTGTATGGAAATGTATCATATTTCTCATTCAGAATAAGATTTCTTTTTACAAATACTTTAGCTCTTTTTATAAATTGCTAGGAGGTGTCTTAGCAAAGTTTTTGCAACTCTTTGCACAGAACAATACGAGGAATATAGAGTTCCTTATAGTTTCTTGTGCATGTCGACTCTTTTTAATGCACACATGTGTATTAAAACAATAAAATAATGTAAATAATCTCTGTTACAGATTTGTGTTTAGATCAAGTGAATGAGACAGGCTTTATAATCAGCCAATCATCGCAGGTGCAAGCTTGCAGCTTTAGGGGTTTTGGTTAGGGGCAACTGCCATAATCCCATCCCCAGAAGGGATGACCTTTTCTGTTTGTTTGTTTAGTGATGCTGTGTGCTGGCCATGCAGAGCTCAGCAGACTCGAATTTTGTGGTACCCTTAAGGAACTGCTGCTGTGCCGGATGCTCCTCTCTGATCAAACTTTGGCAGAATGACAGCCTAAGGAGAAATGCAACAGCCTGTTGGACCGCCAGCCCTGTGTCAAAGTCACTGTGTCACTGAAATGTCACATAGTGTTTTCACTTTGAGTGAGAATTTCAGCCAGATGCATTTAGCCTTTCCACCCGTGCCTGCAGAGACATAAATACATTGGTGTGCTTGCACATTAACTCAAACATGGCTGAGGCTCTCTGTGAAGCTGAGAACCCTGCTATTTTAAAAAAGGGAAAACAAACCCTAAATGCTATTATGGATGTAGTTAAAATTAGAAATAGATCCAAGTGGAAATATGGGGAATGAATCCAAATTGAAATACAGAGGCTGAACCCTTTTTTTTACCCCGCTTTACATCTGCAGCTCTGAAAAGGGTCTGGGGCGTATTTGAAATGCACACAGGAGGTTTGGGGAAGGCCCATCCTTAACTGCAGTTAGCAGTGGTCCCCACAGGGCAAAATGCAGACTCACAACGGACTTCTGTGTTTTCAGCCTTCTGGAGTCCAAGTCATTTGGTTTAGGCATTACCAAAAGAAGGGCGCAGTGCATTTGATGGCGGGCCATCTGTTTGAGATTAAAAAAAGAGAGGACTCCATTCCCTACTGCATGGATATAAAGATGTGGCCTCCAGCTCTGTACCTCAGTCCTTGTTCTCACCTGGCTGTGAACCAGCAGGGTGTTTGCAGCAGATTTAGAGCTATGCAGACTTCATCCAACATTGCAGCACTTCCCACAAGCACGGCACCCCGAGGGGACTGTAAGGGCAGCCACATGCCCTTTCCTAAACTGTTTCCAAAGTACATTTTTAACAAAGCTGCAGCAAGCTTTTTGTTTTTCCTTTTTCTTCTCAGTCCAGCTATGCCTGATGAACAAGACTGAGAAACCCAAGTCAAATTCACTGTTGATTTGCAGAGTTCAGCGGAGTGAGGATACTTCTTATCTATAATGCAGCCTTTGGGCTTTGGGGAGCAGTTAGGCTGCTTAGCTCCACCCTGAAGCTCTCTGAGCAGCGGATGACCGCTGCTGGTGCCTGAGCAAGCTTAACTGCATCACTGCTGTGCTTCAGTACATCTTCCACCTGCAGCTGCAGCCTGGGCAGTGTTGGTCTCTGGAAAGCAAAATGATGCCCACAAGCACTTCTTTCCATTCCTTCTAGTCTCCATGCAAGCAGGCACTTGGATAACAGGACTACTCTGTATTTTCAGAGGGATGTGAGGAATGCAGGGCTTTTTGGAGGTAGACGATAGGCTCAGAACTCACTGCTGAGGTGTGTTTGTTTGGGTTTGACAAATTTAGGTTTTCCTTTGCAAGCCTGAACCTTCCTTTTGAAAGTCTTTGAATTCCAGCTCTGAATTCCAGCTGCCTAAATTTCAAGTAGGCAGATTTTGAGTCAGATCCCTGTGGTTTTGGTTTAGGGTTATATCCACAATTGAAATGGGCCTTAATTTAGCCAGTTCCCCTTGGGAAGAGGGCCAAAATATTGAGGTTTCTGCCATCTTGAGCAAAACCTTCATAAGAAATGCTCCTGAAGTTTCTTTGCTGTCAAATCCAAGCCTTTCATGCTGCTTCAGCATGACTTCCCAGGTTAAAGTCTAAGCAGAACAGAGCACTGCCTGAATCGTTGAACTTTTGTGGGTATTGGACAGGCAGGGATTATAGCAAACAGTACTTCGCTTTCTCATCACTAGTCAAGATTTGAGACTGCTGCTGCTGTCACTCCTTCCTGCTGTTCTGGCCTTGGAGATTTTGATTAGGAAAAGAAATAGAAAAGCCATCAGAATGAGTGGAGAGAAAAGGAAATCGGCAAAACCAAGCTGCCTTGGGACATATCCTAACTGAAGTGGTACAAGAAAAGAAAAGCTGTGGCCCTGCTGTGTACATATTTTTGGTCCCAAGCCTCCCCAGCAGAAATGGGGATATGCTATAGTCAAGGGAATGCATGTTTTCATCTCACATTTGACTTTGTTTGATCTGGTGGATGAGCAAACTGCCTCATGCGCTGCTTGTGAAGTCCTACTTTGTGTTTACGTAATAGCACCTGCCCTAGTGACCACAGTGGGGAAAGATTCAGAGACTCCAGAGGTAAAAGCTGTGTGTTCCCAAAGCTGCGATAAGTGGCTCTTGGGGTCTGGGTGGAAATCAAAGTCTTGCTGGAGAGTACCATGGGGCACAAAAAGGTGTAGTAGAGTGAAAGACAGGGGTAGTAGAGTGCCACTGGTGATGTATGACAGCACAATCTCTATAGCCCTCTGCATTCAAAATTTAAGAGCTGTTCCTTCAGACTGTGTTGCTTAGAGGAAGTTTTTCAAAAAACATTTGACAAGATAAGTCTGCTGGGTTTCATCACCGGATATGTGATTACAGAGCAGCAGCCTTTTCGCTTCAAATAGATTCCCAAGGCCTCCTTCCCTAATGAATAGCAACATCCTCTAGTGCAGGAGTGTCTTGGCAAGAGGAATGTTTTCCCAAAAGGTTGTTCTGGCCATTGGCTCTTTAAATATAGCAAAAAGTAGCTGCAGCAGCCCAGAAGCAACTGCAAGCCATTTTAGGTCCTGTCATCACTCCCTCTGTCTCCTCTTCCAGCTGGTAGCTCTTGTCACGTCTTTCTTTCCTTGTTCCAGAGGAATCTCCTGGTGTTCATAACTGTTCCTTATTGCTTCTAATTATTTAATCTGTCCTAATGTTTTCTACCCTTTCTTCTGTGTGTGACAGGGATGGGTTGCTGCTTTTTCTCTGGGACTTAAAATGGGAGAACATCAGGAGGGCAGATGCAGGAATATCTATATTTAGCAGTGTTGATGATGACTGCAAAACCCCTGCTGCTCTTGTGTTGGGAAACCTGCACTGAGATGCAGTTTGGTGTGAACCTGGGGTGACATTCTCTCCTGTGCTTTATAGCTTTACCTGCCTGCGGGACACAAACCTCCTTGTGGTCTCTGCATCAGCTGCAGAGGGACTAGGGGAGGAAAGGGGATCACCTCATCACTGGACTACACATTTTTATAGTTTCATTTTAATTGTCCCTAGTAATTCTAGACTTCAAGCCGCTCTGTGCATCTGGGGAAGTCTGACTGCACAAAAGCTGCTTTTTTCTATTTGAACTATTTTTCCTTTCATTCATTCTTCAGCTTTTTTGAATCTTCACTTTTTTCTTTTTTAAATCTTTACAGAGAAACATTAGCTTTCTTCTTTTTCTTCTAAGCTATTATTTACTTGTTGTTGAAATAGGAAGCACAGGAAATGGTCATTATTACTACTTTTCACATTACATAAGGATACTGCTCTTTCACAGCTGCTGGCCATATGACCAGCCTTTCTTTGAGGAAACCCTGCCTGGTTTCACTGTGTAATTCTGCACTCATCCAAAACCTGCCTTTGTGCTGTTACAGGCTCTTGTAAAATGGGCTTTTTGTTATGAATTAGGTGTAGATGTTGAGGAGAAGTTTAAAAAAAATGAAGGTTCTGACATCAAAATATAGACAAAAAAATTGTAGGTTTTGTTTTCTTTTTTCTGTCAGCATTGCAGAGATACTGGTTTTAGTGGGTGGCATCTTCCAATATTTTAAGAGATTGAAATAAGCAGAAAAACAGCATTAAATTTTGAATCCCATTCTTTAAGTGAAAATGAGATATGTTTGAATTTAAGGAGAGATACAGACTTTAGGTTCTGATACTGGCTTTATACTCACAAGGTTGTGACCCTGTTTCTAAAAATCTGCAATTGGACTATTGCACAGAGAAAGTTACTGGAGTGGGGATTATGGAGATATGTGGGTTTTTACATGTTCACATACCCCTTTGGTACCTTCTTAAGCTCTTAGAGAAGTGGGTGGAGTTGCACATCCATATCACTTACAGCTTTGTTGCAGAACTATCTGCCACATCGAAGGGACAGCCTGGGAAACAGAGGAGCTGTGGCCAAGGCTGGGATGGGGCAGCCTGCCCCAGCAAAGTGGCCCCAGCAGGCGGCAGCACCAGTCGCTGGGCCAAGCGAGTACTGCAAGTAGGAGAACAGATGACACTGCTGGGGAGGAAACAACCAGCACTTCTGGAGTTCTGCATCTCCTCCTGCTCTGCTTGTACTGCTGTTGCAATGGCATTTTCAAATGAATAAATATGCAGGCAGGGGCCAGAAGCCACGTTTGCTGTTTCTTTAGAACTCAGCCTGAAATGCACTGCACTGGTGGTGATTGGGCTGTTGTGATGCAAGAGAGGATGGATCTAAACCTTCTTCTTCTTCTAAACCAAGCCAGCCTGGGGAGGATTCCAGAGCAGATGTCACTCTTCATGAGTGGGGTTTGTAGCTACCGAGTAATTTTGGGAAGCCTAGCTTCTATTGCTCCAGTCCTGTTTATGACTGAAAGTAGCCATTGGCTGCCATGCTCTCACCTCAGTGCTACCAGTGTGTGCTGAATCTGACAACTGGAGGTACTCATCAGTGAATTTGTTTACCTCAAGTAGATCTGTCTTTTCCCGGTGCTAAAACTCAACTTAGCTTTGATTGATGTGCATCTGGGCTACTGGATAGCTTTGTTTTCCTGAAAGTTGTACTTAAAACGAAGTTTTCTTCAAGCTCCAAAGCACCAGAGCAGCTAGGCTGGCTTTCTGAGCTCACCTGGTTGGGTTGCCATATTGTATTCAAGGGATGTAAGTCTTCAAGCTTTTCCTTTGCATGGTTTCACCTCTGCCCCTGTGCTCGCCCCTCTGCTCTGACATAACCCATGGAAGATCCAAAGGAATCCCCTCTGAAGGTGAAGGTTATCCAGGGTGGTCCTCCTGTGACATAATTGTCAGCATGGCTGAGCATGCAAATGTGAGGAGAACACGCTGGCTGTAGAGCTGCAGAGACACTGGGCAGCTCTACTGGAGCAGGAACACCATCCAAGGTTGTGGTAGGAGGGAGCTTCTTCAACTGCTGTAGAGAAAATGTTTGTCTGCTTTAGTCCTTTGATGAATCAGCCTTGATGTCTGTCAGACAGTGCTGTCTACTTGTGAGTGGGCAGTTGTTTCTCCTTGGCTGATGGACAGACAAATGCCTGTGGGTAGGCAGACACGTGACATCCTGGATTCCAGAGTAATTTTTTTTCCCTTTTCCAAGAAATGAGGGAATCGCCTTTTCTTGTACGGGGAGCAATAAACCACTTGCTGAATGCAGGTCTCCTGAATTAAAAATGGCTCTGCTGCCATTATCCAGCTTGCTTTCTTTTTTTTCTTCAGGACAGCACTGGAAGAATATTCAAGAAAATATAAAATGGGAGTAAAACATAAGCCTCAGGTTTTGCCACTGGATGCAGAGCAACTGCTTACTTATATTATACCCCCAAAGCAATTGTGGGATCAGACTGGGGGTGATAAGGGGTAGTATAAAAGGGATACCAAGGTAGGGAAGGGGAGAAATGAGTGAGTGCACCTTAAATGTGAAACTTTCTGTTGTTAATAAAACAACACAGTACATCCGGGTTGATTTTCTCCTTGGTGACAGAGGATTGTTCTAACAGCTAAGCCTTGGTCATGGCTGACTTGGACATCCTCTCAAATCTTTGCTAGGGTTCTCATATCTCTTTCTTTTTTTCTAAAATCATAAAAAGAGGAAAACATTTATTACCATGAGGGCTGCACCCCTAGGCAAGAACTAGTCATCTTTGATTTAACTTTCAACTGAAGTTGCTGGATTAAATGTAGTTTTGTTTTTATCTGTTTGCATGGAAGGCTTCCAGATGAAACAACTGTTTTAGTGACCTGTGCACTTGTATAATATTAATTAGGTTTGAAAACTCATATATTGTTTTCATAAGGCTATTACATTTTCTGTAATTTAATTAAGCAAAAAATAAGGATGCACGGCAATAATATTATTAATACCAGACTCGAAAGGCTTACAACATGTGAAGTGAAAGTAAGGGCTTTGAAGACAGCCTGAACTTCCAAACAATGTCAAATAGCCTTGCTTTTTCAGCAAGTCATTACTACATGTATTTAAAAGAAAGCATTGACATAGTGAGAAATAGCCCACTGAACAGACAGGCTCCTGGTCCCATTTGAAACTGAGCAATTTCTGGGATCTTTTCTGCCTGAGTGGGAATGAAGCTTTAACCCCAGTTAAACGGATAGTGGTGTGATTTTGCGCTGTGTCATGTCTCTCAGGTGGGGATAAGTTTTGAGAGGTTGCTGGCATGGTCATCTTTCCCAGGAGCTGTGGGGGGGAGAAAAGGATGGCATAAGAGCACATAAAAGGGGCACTTCAGTGGTAGGAGCACTTCAGATGGCCTGCCTGCAGGAATCCTGTATGTTGGCTCAGCATAGGAACAGTCACTCTGTGTCAGACCAGTGCTAGGTACCTATCCTGTTTGGTACCTCATCTTTGGTAATAACCAACCATAGGTATCTAGGAAGGAGGCAAAATATTCCCCAATGATACCTGTGTTAAAGATTCTCTGAAACAGAGGCCATCTCACATGATAACATTTATCCAGTTGCTGTCTGAACTTGAGTTAACTTTTGGCAGTTACCTACCTGCAGGTTCTATGAACCATGATTTCCTTTGGTTTGCTCTGAATCTGGAACCTGCTTCTTTCCTCTCTTGGCCTGTACCTCTGGGAAATATAGGCTACTCCTGGTAAAAAGCATCTTAGTGTGTGTCCAGTCCTGCACAGGCAGGGTGGCAGGAGAAGAGCTTGTGTTAGTCCGTTTCCTAGATCCTGCCAAGTGGTGAGGGCAAAGTTTTGCCTTCAAAATATGTTTAAAATAAGTAGACATTAAAATAGACCTATTCTGTGGCTCTGACCACAGAGATGAGAGCCAGCCTAGCTAACTGCTTGGGAGCAGATGTCCTGTATCACTCTTAGTGTGCTGGAAAGCCACTGGTCTCTGGCTGCAGCTTAGCACAGCTGGACAATCCTACATGGCCAGGCTCTGACACCAGCAGCAGGGTGGCCAGTAGCTTGTGTTTCATAAAGTTCCTGGCGTTTCAATGAAGGTCAAAGGCACAGCTCTGCCGCAGGAAGACAGACCCCTGGCAGTGACCTGGGCTGGCACTGCCTGCCTGGGCAGCACTGTGGAAAAGGCGCTACAGGGGTGGTGGGCAGTGAGCTGGGCACAGACTGACTGAGGAGAGGCGGTGGGACCAGGGTTTGCACAGCAGCC
>WYDI02003283.1:0-26171 GCA_009867235.2 Psittacus erithacus
CTTGTTCTTCGACCTTCAGCAGCCCCACAACAGAAGGATCCTCTGAGAGCCCAGGCAATGTGGACAGCTGCTCAATTCCCTCTGTTTCCAAAGCAGAAACACCAAAAGCCCATCGGTACCCTTTTGGGTCTTTGAAGTACCCTCTCCCACTTAGCAACAACTGAAACATCAGTTTGTTATTAGCATTGTTCTTGGACTAAAGCTGAAACACAGTGCTGCACCAGCTACTAAGGATTAAAAATAACTGTTCCAGCTGAACCCAGGACGAGTTTATAAAGCAAAAACAGGCAGTGTAGTTATGTTATCAAAAGCTTCTTAACAATTTCAAGCCTGAATTAGCGTAATCTTATTTAAATGTACTTATGGTATATACTTAAGGAAGATTACAACGTTTAAGGATAAAATTATTTTCACCAAGTGCCAAATATATATACAGACAGGACTGACATCTCTAGCATTTTGAATCCATTATATTTCTGTGGGAGTTTTCTTTTGATTTTCATAAAGCTACTTGTTCCATTGGATGGATATGGTGAATACTAAGGACTTTGAAAGTGATAATTTGGAAGGGTGACTTACTCAAGTTGATAAATGGTGCTGTTGATTAAGACATATGTTCCTACAGTAGAAGTGATAAGTAGACAGTATTTTCCACAGGTCTGGGGTTTAAAAAAACAAACAAAAGCTTCCAATCATGTAGACTTTTCCATTGGAAATACAACTTTTCTTCATGTAACCTGCCAAGTTGAGCTGTGATGTAGGCGTTTTCAATTTAAGCTGTAGTTAGTGCAGCACAGAAAGCTTTAAAACACAAAACACTTGTTCATTTCCAGACTTTCTTCAGACTTTGTACATATGTCATTTGAAACAAATGGCACTACTTTTTTGATAAATACTGTTAGAGCCTGGAGATGGTGTTTCTTTTCAGGTGCAAATCTGATAATAAAGAATTTTTAAAATGGATAGTCTTTCATGTCAAAGGCTTTTGGCAGTGACCAGAAATGTTCTGCAGTACTTTTATAATCTGTGGAAATATTTTGTTTCTGACAGCTGTTAGATAGCTCTGTCCCTTGCTCACATAATGAAGAATGTGTAGAAACAAAGTTATTTTCTTCACTGTCATTTGAATTTGCACCCAACAGAACACTGTGGGTCTGTTTTCTGAATGTGCCAGATGAAAACGAGGAAACTTTTCTCTTGAATGCTGAATTGAGTGTAGGGAAGCCGTCCAGTAAAAGACTGATTTTTTGCTTTGAGCCGTGCATGCTTGGTGAATCGGTCTCCACTCTTTAATTTAAAACTGAGACCAGCAAGCCAACAGCTCTACACTTCCTGCTGCAATTACTGTGCATGTAGTCTAGACATTTTCCATAGATCCAGTCAGATTGCAAAGTTTTTCCTCAGGGGAGGAGTGGGGGGAAAGGCAAAAAAAAAAAGCTGTGGAAGCTCAATTACACTGACTCGCAACAGCATTCTTTTTAATACAGCACTTACTGGCTGCGATCAGTTGAACATTTAAACCACTTTGGGATTAAGGCTTTTGCTGTCTGCTCAAGATCATGCTGATCGCTTTTTAGATGCTTGGGACATGTAAAGCCCTTTAAGAATGGAGGAATTTTTAAGAATTACTGCTTTTTTTTCTGCACACATCAATCTTACTCTGAAATATCTTGCAGGTCAGGATCAGAATGGTGTTCAACTTGCTGTGTAGTCCTTGTAGGAAGCAGGCAATTTGTGGCCTGTATGTTCTAATATGTTCAACCTGAGATTCTGATTTCTCAGAGTAAGCAGGGTCATAGCATAGCTGGAAATAATCTTGCAGTCTGGAATGAACTACAGTAATTGGTATGTTCCTTCTCTTTGAGCTTGGGTAAATGTACAGGCTTTAATTACATCTGCATCTGCTGATGGGATGTTGCACCTTTCAGTGCATGGACATGATCATAGTGACAAATACTGTTTCTCTGATGGAAGGCAAGGGGCAGGTGTACTTCCATGTGAGATTATTCAGTATGTATGGATTTGTCTTCGCTGCTCCATAAAGAGGTATCAACTCTTGTGTGGCATTTGTTATCTGTGAGGGAATTATTTTCTGTTGGTGGGATATGGTCAAGCCTAAAGGATTAAATGAGGGAGATAACTGTGGTAGAATAGCTGAATGTCAGCAACTGATTTCTTGGTTTCTTCTGTTCAGTTGGCTCTGACCCAGAATTTGCCCGCTACGTTGCTGGGGTCAACCAGGCTATGCAACAGAAAAGGCAAGCACAGCATGTCCGGCGCCCAAGCAATACACGTAGCAACTGGCCTCTCCCTGATGATCCTCATAAAACCTGGCCCTTTCCCGAGTATTTCACAGAAGGGTAAGATTTGGAAGGTTACACATTTCTATTGTATGTGAGTCTGTTTTACTCACAAACTTGGCAGAATGTGGGATTCTTGGGTGTTTTTTCCAATTACTGCTGCATCTGTGAAAGCTGCACTTCATTATGTTGAGTGAGAAATCTGAGCCCTTCCTGCTTTGCTGATACGAGGCACTGGCATTTGTTTGTCTCCTTTACAGTGGCATGTATACTGGCTTTGACTTGAACAGAGGAAATAAGGAATTTATAGCACAGATTTATTCAGAGTTGGCTTCTTTCAGCATTTTGAAAACCTTTGAGACCTAGTTTTGATGAAAAGCGATGCTGTTGAAGTTGTAGTACCTGACTGAATTTAGCTTTCTAGATTTTAGCCACTCAGTTTTGCTATAAGGCAGGTACCTTACAGCAAGTACATTAGTAGTTCTTAATCTCTTCCGAATCATAACTGTTTACCACAACAGAAGCATTTCAAGATCCTCTGTCCATTTGTCCTTAGAAGTAAGTGAGAGCTATTTGTATGACAAATTTAATTTTACAGATTTTACATTTTACAAAGTACTGAAATGTCTTTGTGCTGGGAGGTGTCACCAGTGACTAAGATTCAGCTTAAGTCTGCAGGGCTTACAGTCTGGACCAGACACTACAAATACAAGGGCTAACACAACTTTTTGTCTTGCAGTGATGTAACAAATAGTTGGTCTGGTACTCAAGGAGACTCCGCCAGCTCAAGCGACGAGACCTCTTCAGCTAATGGAGACAGTTTGTTTTCCATGTTCTCAGGGCCAGACCTTGTTGCTGCTGTAAAGCAGAGAAGGTGAGCAAAATCAACATAAATATGTATTGCTTCATCAGAGTTCTTTTTGTGATAATTTCATTTCAGTAGCCACACAAAGAGAATCCCTGCTAATTAGATGAAGATATAGCAATGTCCATGTGTGTACTGCACCGATAATATGGGTCAGTGTACAGTGTATCTGACTTTAATGCTCCCATATTGTATTATAGTAGCTGTCTCCTTATACGAACTAGCACCTGTGCAAATAGCCATTTGTTAGCTGAAATTCAGGGTGTCTAGAAAAGAACGGACACTTTTTGTCTTCCAAGAGAATCTGCTCTGGATGGATGCCAGTTCTTTCTGAACTACTGAGGCATTAGAGATTATCTTTGAATTGGCTTTCCAAACTGAGTACAGTTTAGAACAAACATGCACACCCCAACCCAAAACAACCAAAACCCAAAACCGAGCAGATTTTGCAGAATGCACATGTGAAGGACTTCTATTTGATACTAGGTAGTAGGTCACAGATTTAAACCAAAGGTAGAACACTTTTTTTTCAGTAATTTCACTCTGCTTCAGCAGATGTTTCACTTGCTCAGCTGTTTCTTTTGTCTTGTCTGTAAAGTTATTTCAGAAAAAATACATTAAAAAAAGGCAAACCAAATAAAAAAACCCAAACCCACAAAAAATGAGAGCAGATAGAAGAAAAAAGGCAATTTATTTCTTACTGTCAGATTTCTTCAAAGTGGGCAAAAGCCTAGCGCGTCTTCCTTTCACCTTTAGAAATACGTGTGCGTGTTGCTGAAGCTGTAGCTCAAAGAACTACTGCACTGTCAAGCCTCTGACAGTGCTCAGTAATGAGTTTCTTTCTGCTTTGCTTCTCCTACCTGTACTGAGCAGACATGAAACAAGAATAAATGTCAGTACACATTCTAGGCTTTCAGGGATGACAGAATGAAGCTGCAGAATGGTATGTGTCGGTGGCAGATTAATGGGGATGACTCATTCAAAAAGTAAAATAATATAGTAAATGTTACTGTCTTTCTCGGCAGAAAACACAGTAGTGGCGAACAGGAACCCAGCACACTACCGTCACCACCCCTTCTTTCTGCAGCAGATGACCGTAACCAGGTAAGCTAAGAATGGCTTTGCTTAGTCATTTTTCCCATTTGCATTTAGAGGTGGTTTACATTAGGAGGACAACTAGAATAGCGTCTGTATCTCTAGATAGCTTAGCTAAAAGCCAGACCATCAGCACGTAAGTAGTACTAGATGCTTTTATCAAAGTTGCCAGGTTTAAATATTAAAAATTCAAGTTAAGCTAAGAGGGAACACAGTCAATTTTAATTGTGCAGAGAAAACTGAAGTACCACTAGATTTATCACCTGCCTTGCTAGAAACTTTGACTTGGAACAGGACTACTATGCGTAAAGCAAATGTGAAGTAAATAAAAAGGTTTTTCAATAGGGAGGTACCTTAAGAATTGGGAGTGCTATATATCCATGTATCAATTCTGCTTTCAAACATAAATCTGAAAATGTCTAAAGGAGGGGATGATAGGGTGATGTGTTAAGTGTTGTCACAAAGAAAAAGTGTTTTGTTATTGGAAAAAAACAAAGCAAGCAAAAAAAACCCAAACCAAAACCCCACAAATACCAAACCCAACTAATGTTGTTTTCTCAGGATAATAAGACCAAGACCTGGCCTCCCAAGGCACCCTGGCAGCATACAACCTCTGTCACGAACACGCTGCCCGGTCAGAGTACATCTTTGTATCCCGTGAGCAGCCCTGTCAGCCAGTGGAGCGACACGATGCAGATCCTGCAATCACCCATGTGGGCAGCAGCCAATGACTGCGCTCCAGCAGCAGGACTTTCCTCTAACTTTGCCTATGCGCAGCCGCAGCAGCAATCACAGCAGGCTTCCCAGCACAAACAGATGAATAAGGGCTTTAAATCTTTCCCAGTGAAGCATGAACGCAGACCATCGTACCTGCATCAGTACTGACTGCTTCTCATGTTGGGAAATGCAGCACAGGGCCAAACATAAATTACCTGTACTTTGTTTCACAAGTGTGTATTGGCTATATCCTGTTTATCTCATTAAATATGGAACTGATGGGGGTTTGGGTGAGATATGCAAACTCTTGAATTCTGATTTACAGTGCTGAGCAAAGATGGCCAATATGTTTGTTTGATGTATATGAAGCAGCCCAAAACTGTGATGTAGAAATGCTTTTAAAAACGTGTATATTGCCTTTACTTTCAAAATTTACTTCTCTTTTTTAAGAACTGCTGAAGGACTACCATACAAGAAACACTGTATTTTATAGTTATTTTTCATATATAGTTAAACATCTTACTGAAACACACTGAGTATGTTGAAGCAAATATAGTGGTCATTCTGCTCAACACTGTGTTTAAATTTACGACAGCCAAGCTGTGCAGCCTTTTTAATTCTCCATAAATGGCCTGTGGGCAGCTCTTTTTAAATGAAGTGCAACAGCTTTGTGTGTGCCACACAAGTGTGTTCATGGTGAGCCTGTTGCAGAAACATTGTGAAATTGAGTTTTGTGGTAGTTTCCTTGCTCTTAAGTAAAGATCCGCAACAGAACCACTCAAGCTTGTGTCACAGTTACCTGAGCTGCTTAAAGTAGATGGCATCTGTGTGGATAATAAGACACTGGTTTTCAAACAAATACAGTTTCTTACTGCTTCGTTTGGCTAAAGCCATATCCACACAGTGCTTATTAAAAGTGCGAAAGTATAGCTGAAAAGACTACTTGCATATATTTAAAGTCTCATTTCAGATGCTACAGTTGATTAAAAATTGTGAGCTGGCTCAGAAGATAACTGAAATGTGGGGTAGCAGTTAGTTTTATTTTTTTTAAAGGATAAAGTAATTACTTGCAGTCAATATGTGCCATTAAGTGAACCTGTGGAATTAGGAATAATCTTCCAACCAAAGTGGATCCAGGAGAGTGACTGGTGCTTAAAAATTGAAGAACAATGGTAAATATATGTATAGCTATCCCACTGTATATTACTGGAAATTACAGAAGATTCTTTATATAGTTAGAGCTTATTTAAATTTTCATATTTCATCTTTGAAAGAGTCTAAAAACCACAATATTTTCTGGTATAAGAGTTTTGACAGTATTAATCTTATTTTTGTATTGTTTCTTAAGTCATATCATTCTAATATGTTAACTACTAGTAAAATGGATTATTAGTTCTAACAACATGATTTTTCAATGAAGATAAAGCACATTTGTTGGTTTTGGTTTTACAGACTAAGTACATCTGTATCTAAAGATACCAAAAAAAACCAAACATTATATAAAATATACGCAACACTAAAACTATTAAACGTGGGTATTTAAAACCCATCCACCTTTTCTGTTTGTTTGGTGACGGGCTGTATTTGCAGGCCCTGATTGTTACCTTTTGTGCTGTTTGAGGATGCCAATGTTGCCTGTATTTATGATACTGTCACCATGTTTTCTGAAACTTCATACTTACCATGTTTACAAAGATTTGTTTGCTGTACATAGACTTTTTACAGTAATGTGCTTTGCACAATCAGTGTGGCTTCTGTCTGTAAATTGTTTATGGTCTGTACTACTATGATTTTGAAAACCCTCTGCTGAAAATGTTAGTGGTTATTTAACTTGATGAACGGTTTTGCATTTCCTAAACCTTGTCATTTAGAGCTAATATTAAACCCTAAATTTGGTTGTACTTACTGGTTATTCATACTAAGACCAAAATGGAAGTTAATGAAAACACTTAATTTTTAACTTTTTCTAACAAGTGCCAAAATCATTGCTATAGTTTTTGCAGTTTGTTCATAATGACAAATGCTGGCAAGTTTCTGGACCTACAGAAGTGAATTGCGAAAACAAAGCAAGTCTGTCTGAATTTTGACCACGTAGGTGCTACTCTGTCCTTTGCTTCCATCGTTCTGAACACTGGTAATTTTAAGAATTGTTGCACTTGGCAAATGAGTCTTGCCATTAAACTTCACTTACACTGCCAAGTGCAAGGGTTCGGTGCTTAGTTAACTTATCCTTATTGCAGTGCTTCTTGTGAATAGCTAATGCCTCTGAACTGGAACTGTACATTTTGTATTTTAAAGCTTCTGTAAAAGTAAACTATTTGCTTTATTAAAGATATACATTTAATAGATCATACCTGTTTAAAATACGCACCTTGCTGAAAATGAGCAGCACCTTAAACTGTAACTTTGGTTTGTAAACAAAGATCGTATTTCATTAACATGGGATTATTTAACAGTTTGAAAATTGTCAACTGCCTACTTACTGACTCATCATAAAAATGAACCTTATGCACTGTACAGTCTGAAGCATCTTTAAGGCTACCTTTTCAAGTAGAATGCACTGAAGAACATGATACAGAAAATGCCTTAGCAATGTCTTTGAAAAAGCAGTGCTGATGAACATTAGCATACTGTGTTACTTGAGCTTTTAGGAACCAGAGTAAGCAACTTTGCTGGTAGTGAGCAAACTGTAAACTTCCCCCAGCTAAGTAAGTCTGTTAGTTTAGCTTATGTCTGTCATGCCACTGAAATGCAGTATCTATCTGAGGTGTACAAGCTGTGCTCTTTCCGGGTGAGAGTACCCAAGCGTACAGCGGACCATAAATGCTGACAGACATGCAGGAAGCGTACAAGTCCATTGTGATTATGCAAGGATTTACTTGTTTACAGAGTCTACAGTACAGAGCATTTCAAGCAAAAAGGAAAAGCCTTGACACAACTAGGGCAAACACACAGCCTTCTCTCACTGGAATAAAGGCTCCATTTCTCCCTTGCACCCCACTGCCACATTATGCAACAGTCTCACCCTTCCTAGAGACATTAACATTTCTGCTTCACGACATCACTGAGCTGCTCCTTTGTTAATGTGTTACATGAATCCAGAAATACATTATAATTTACAAAGAACATCTTTAATTTATTAAGTTCTTACAGTACAAGGTACAAAACAGTCTTCTGCTTGCATCTATGGCAATAAATGACTGGCTTTGTTGTGCTGGGAGGTAGAAGTTATCCAGTTAAATGCTTCCCTGTTATTGTACAATCTTAGTCATGAAAGCCTCTGCTTCATGAGATTGCACAGGGCCTCCAAAGGCCCCTGTGGTAGCACTGTCCTGACCACCAGGCTATGTTCAGTAGTATACTACATGTAGTTTTTCAGAGGGGAAAAAAAAAAACAGGACTATGATAATGATCACCCTTAAGAAGTTCTGCTTACAGAAAAAGGGAAGAAGCTAGCCTAATGTTACATTAAAAGTTACACACTTTACGTTCACATTTTCAACATAAACGCATGGATGACTTTGTACCTGCCTGTCACGACCACACCTTCTCAGCTCATAAAAGCAGGACTCTAAACTAAGTAGTTCTATGGATGGTTAAAGCATCCCTGCTTGTGCCCAGGTACGTGCAGTCACTCTGTGGTCTTCTGCATGCTGGGTGGCATCGCATCAGCAATTGTAGCTAAATAAATGAGGTTTCTGTGCAGGATATGCTGGTACCTAGGAAAGGAAGAAACAAATCTGGGAAACGTGTTATTTTCTAGCAAACTACCCGCACTTCAACAGTCATCTCTGTAGTCTGATCAAGATTTGCTGTTAGGAAAAGAAACGGCAAACTATGAAAACAGCAACAAAAAATGAGGGCAAACACCTCCACATCCAATTCTTGTTCTAAAGCCCAGAATGCTGCCCTGAACTGCACTGTGTAACCAGGTACGTGCTACAAACCGACTCTGACGGCAAACACCTGCATTAAGTTCTTTCTGTGTGAATACTGAAAAGACGCGAGCTCCCGGAAGCAGCCGAGGGGTAGGAGCTGACACGGCCCCAGTGCTGGGCAGGCCGGACAGTGCAGCCATCATGAAAGCCGGCTCGGCGCTGCCAGGCTGCTCGTTCTGGGGGTCCCCTGCAAGTTCAGGCAGAGCCGAGCTGCTGCACAGACACAAACTGGTAACGCTCTCTACCTGCAAACACCACTCAAGTGTATTTCACACACCGGGGGCGGGGAGGAGCTTGACCGACAGCGCTGGTTCTCCTGCCAGCGCAGAAGAAAAACCTCAGCGGAAAGGAGCAGGTATGAGATTCACTCTGTGCAGTGGTTTGCGTCACAGCTCCGTGAAAGCAATTGTTGGGAAGCCTCTTCAGCAGCACAACCACACTTTATTAACACAGGAAAGCTCTGTTCCCCGTTCCACCCCCGTCAGGGACGCGCGGCCCGCGAAGCTCTCGGGGCTCGGGCTGTCCCGGAGGAGGCCGCGATGGAGGAGATCAGCGCCGGTGCGGCGCCCGCGATGTGTCGGCTCACTTACTGCACGCAGTCGGTGGCTCGGCCCTTGCTCTGGTACTCCACGATGCACCGGATCAGCTGGTCGTTCTCCTCCAGCAGCTAGGGCACAGGAGCGCGCCGTCACCGCCCGCCGCGGCCCGCTACCGCCCCCCAGCCAAGGCTAGCAGGGCCAGCTCTACCTCAGCCGAGCCGGGAGGGCCCGTGCCGCCGCCGCCACCACTGCCGCCACCGCGGCCCGCACTCACCCGCTGCAGTGTCTCCTGGTTCACCTCCGTCTTCCCCCGCAGCCGCTCCGGCACGAACGCCACCGACATGGCGCCGCCGCCGCCCCGCGTAAGGCCTGACGGGAACCGACGGCGGCCACTGGCCGCGGCCTCCGCAGGCTCCCATTGGCTCTGTGGGGCTGTCCCGCACGCTCCTCCCTTCCCCGCCAGCGGCAGCCGCCGGGGGCCGCGCGTCCGTTGCGCGTGGATAGGCGGGGTCCCCCCGGGCTTCTCCCTCCTATCCCGGGACCGCGCGGCTCCGCGCGGGGGCGCGCTGTGAGCTGCCCCATGAGCCGAGCCGCGCCCCCCAATAGAGCAAATAACCTCGAGAGCCGGACTGCAGTGAACGGTTTATTGGGGTTTAACATGAACTGAAAACAAAAGGAACATCCCCTCGGTACGCGGCACACAGCCCCTGCAGGCAGCCTCGCGGGAAGGGCCGGACCACCTCACCCCCTTCCCAGCACAGAGCGCCCGTATTTACAACTCATCGTGTTTAAATAAGCCCGGACCACGTCCTGCAGTATAGTTATTGCAACAGCACAGCACTGGCTCTGCGGTCCAGTATCCCCCACGGCTGCTCACAATCATGATCTGTGGATCCCAAAAGGCATTGCTGTTAACATGCAAAAAACATTACTAAACAATATTATCTAACTTCTACTCGACCTTAATAAGGAAACCAATTACAAAATACTTCCCTGTAGTGCTATACAAAAGTTACAAAATTAAAATTCTATCACCACTTTTAAATATCCCAATTTTCCAACAGTGCAGTTTTCCACCTTTTATTACCACTGAGCATTTTGAAGTTTAAGACCAAAAATAAAATTAAACCTGCAAATTAGAACAAAAGGTTTGAATCTTTGGATCCCTTTATTTCTGTGGCCTTCATATAAACAGACAGACACAAATGACCGGGTTTCTATTCCAGCGCATCAAAACATCATTACTAGTCATTTGTAATTGGCAGAGTCCATTCTACGTCAGCTGTGATTTCACGGTCTTACAACCAGGGTCATAATGTCTCCAAGCTATGGCCTAGCAAAATGCAAGCAACTTCAAACACTAAGAATTCTTTAAATTGCTTATGTCTACAGGTATTACAACAAAGTTAACAGCTCAAGAACTGATGAATGGAGACATGTATCAGACCCAGGCACTCCAGGAGAATCACAAACTTGTGTGCCTGGTCCATCATTAGGAAAAAAAAAGTTAGTATTTATCACTAGGTGAAATTAACTGCAAATTTGACAATACTTTAAAGTAAGGAGAACAGAAAATTTAGTATCTCCTTTAATTTGGGCAAATCCTGTGATATGCCAAAACTAAAAAAATTATATTCTGGCAAGAAAAGGGAAAAGTGTATCCAGTCTTCTGTGATGGAAGAATATTTTAAAGTCTTCATCGGTCAAAATACAAAATCAAACATTTAAGCCCAAAAAGCTGCAAAAAAAGAAAAACAACTAATTCAGTGCTCTTCAGCATATCACCTTTTGCAATAACACAGCATGTTTGCTGACTTAAAAATGTTTATTCTTTAAAAAATTAGTTGCTTTTTATACAGCTATACAAAGTTTGTGATGTTTCTTTGGCAATGGGATATAATGGAATTTTACAACTATATAAAAAGATTCCTTTGCCTAAGAAACAGTATTTACTGTGTGTACATACTTGACTGACAAAGCAAGTTACCTACTGTCCAGCACTCTAGTTGATAAAAGTACAACTATCTCAAAAGGGACATTACAGGATTTCCAAAAAACAACCTTCAGTGGGTCAAAACACTCACAGTATCGACGGCCTTCTGCATACAATTGTTCTTACAACTTGAAGCGATTATCAAATACAATTTAATAATAAGAAAAATCCTTTCAGTGATGAAAAAATACTTGAACTCCATCGAAGTACTGCTTTATAATTAACTATACATAAGAAATTACTCATCCTTCTTTCTCAAATATATTTAATGCTCACTGTTTTCAAAGATGGCCATTTCTCATAAGTAACTGCATTACACCCCTTTGAAATTAAATAGTTAAAATCCCAGTGCTGGTGACAAGTATACAGCAAATTAACTTCATTCTTTGCAGAGATTGAAACGAATTCTCTGGATCAAGAAGATCTAGATGTTCACCCGGTTTCAGCTTTCCTGTAGACTATGCAGCAACCTTGTTGTCTTTCTAGAGGGAACAACAGTATAAGGTTAAAATTAAGTCTGCAAAACAAACAAACCCCCCTAAACTAAACAAACAAACAAAAAACCCACAAAAACAACTCCAAAAAAATAATCACAAATTAATCTGGGCAACAGCATTAGGCCAAGATGCACTGGGATGGCTCCTTCCCATCTTCGCAACAGGAAAACAGACCTCCCTGTATGAGCAGGGTTAGCGTCTGGTCAATGCTCCCTCACCTGGCACATGCTGAAGCAGTTTGTCACTTGGACATGGCACAAATCCTAGGTGTTTACACCACCTCCCACTTATCTGGAAGGCTGTGAAATTCTTTCACGCAGAAATTCTGATCTTCTACCCCTCTTTTCAATTCATGCTCAGCTATCAGAAATGTCTTTAAATCACAGGACTAATTGCTGCAAACTAACAAAGGAGTAATTGAGGGGCAGTCAGAAATCTTTAGCCATGAAAAAAGGCTTCCCCCCCCTACTTGTTTTTATTTAAAATATTTAAATCTTCAGACATAAAGTAACTGCTCATGCAGTAAACTACCACAGAAAGTTATTCTGTGCCAGTCAGAGTTGTAAAAGCCTAGACTTCCTTGCACCAATCTGGATCATTATATTTGTTACTGATTTTGAACAGAGTGCCAGTATTACGGCTGTTTCTTCACTAGCCAATGTTCCAGTTGCATATACACATCTGATGCCAAGAAAAATGGCTTGCACTGAAACTCTTACATAAGATTTTGGTTTTCCAAGCAGCTGAACTCTGCTGACAGAGGTCATATGTATGATCCACAACCTTTCATACAGAACTGATTTTACACTGTTTCCAATGTAAACTGGAAAATTTACTTGCAAAGTATTATTCAAAAAATTCTAGTTCAACATCAAATCTAACAGCAAGAGGTTTTTCACTACTAGTTTCCAAGAACAGCAGATCAGGTCACAGTAACATTAAATATATTTTACCCTGTATTCAAAGTCAGCAAATTCCCTGCCTCCACGACCTCCTCTGAATCCACCACGGAATCCTCGGGGGGCAGTGAAGCCACCTCTTCCACCTCCTCGTCCTCTTCCACCTCGGAAGCCAATCGCCCCTCTGCCTCTGTACCCTCCACGGCCACGACTGGGACGCAGTGGAATCCCAAAGGTCTCTGCATTTAGTCTTCTTTCCTCAGCCCAGGTGGGTCGCCGCTCTCTGTCACACAAAAGAAACAAGGATCACTGTAAAACACACTTCAGAAGGAAGATTGCCTGGCTTAGTCAAAATCACCAAAAAGCCCATGAAATGAAAAATGATACATTAATCTCACTGTAAATCTTCATTATCCCTTCTGCAAGAATCTAGGCATCTGCCACAATTCATTTCTCTCAATGAAAAGAGATATGTTACAGTACCATTAATTATATATTAACAATGCTGTAAGAGTTTCCCATATAGAAGGACACAGTCTGTATCCTGTGCATATAACATCATGTAATTCAATATATCTTAAAAAGCTATCTGTAATTTAAAACAAGACAGAAAATAAAGAGTTTGCAGTTACAGATGTTATTTTACCTAGCTGTCAGTACATGTTCTGCTGACAGGCAGAGTATGCAACAAAATAGCATGTTATACACTAGCTGTATACAGTTTACTAAACAAGTACACTAACCTGAATAGGATCTGTATCTCCATATATACAGTAAATAAGTACAATAAAGAAAATCAGATATGTGTATATATATATGTATACACACGCACATAAGTACAGAGGAAAATTAGCAATGGACCAAGTCATTAGTCCATAGAGAGAACAGAGATTAAGAAGAAATACATGACCAATCACCACTGAATCATCATCCAGGCCCACACTTCCAGCTGGGAAGCCCTGCTGCAGCCAATGCCAGGAGTTTCAGGTTAACTGGGAAAATTCCTATACGGTATGTCCACTCATAGGTGAGGCTCTGTATTTGGCCACAAGAAGGTCCTGCTTTTATACCCTTTGAAAACCAACTGGCTTTATGCCGTATCTCTAATTGTTTACTTGTGGGGCCATGCAGTTTCTCATCATCTCACTTGTCTACCCCGAGAGTGCTGGCCAGGCACACCACCGTAGCCAAGTATGAAGGTCACAGAACAGCTGCACATCTATGTTTTCCTCCTCTTTGTGACAAACGGTAACAATGAACTACCAAATACACTTTGACAAAACATACTTCCTTATATCTCTCAGTCACAAGAGGGAATCAACTCTCAGCTAGGTTCCCATCCATTACATCTCAACACCCCTCCACCCCATAGTTCATATAGGTCAGCAATCCATCCCATCTTGTCTAGTAAGAAAGACAACAGCAAAAGACAAGCTCTAACATTCCTGAAATGCTGTCTTCCCATTCAAACACCAAGACTTGCCAAGACAGTTATGTGATCTACTTAGAAGCCATAACCAAAGCAGAGTTGTAACTGATTTAACTAAAGTAGTAATTTAGTAGGAAAATAAAACAAATCACAACACCTACTTCAGTAAATCTGTAAAAGAGGCTCAGGAGCATGCTAAGTTCCAGAAGCATACTTTTAAAAAAAACATTTAAAATATTTTCCTATTATTGCACTGGATTTGCTTGCCCACAAAAATATTTTGTGCTTGGTGTTCCTATTTTATTTTTTGCCTACTGCATGTGGAAATAAGCTTTACCTATTTTTGAACCAAAGCTGACTTTAATGAATAGTGCTAACACTAACTACCGACACAAACAGGCATTAAGTAGACTAACAAGCTTCCCCTCACAGGTCATACCTATTGTCATCACAGGAGATGTTATCAAAGAAGGATTTGGTTTTGTCATAGTAGCAGTTGGGGCCAAGTGGATCTTCCTCATCCGCATTCCCTTCACTATTTTGGGTATCAACACCTGAGTCACCTTTGTCTTCTCCATTTACAGGCTTCTCTGGTTTCTCAAGTTTATCTTCTGGAAAATAAACAGAAGCTTTCCAGATTACCACACTAAACAAAACAGCACTATTAATTTATTTTCGGACAGACAGAAACTATACTGAATGCTCAAAAATACAAACTCCCCTCCAAAATTTAATGGGAAAGTCAAATAATTAGACACATAAATTAGGATGTTTTGCTGCTACTGTCTGGAGGTTTGATATCTTCTATATTCTCTGTAGGTTTAATTAAGAAAAAACAACCAACCAACCCCCAAAACAAAAAGAAACCTGTGGTAGAATGCATTTGATAGCCATCAGTTTTCTACCATCCCAGATACCTCCTGTCCAAACATAAAAGCCTCACAGTCATTCCTCATAAAAGCCATTCATGTTTTTCTCATCCCTGCTGCTCTTCTCCTTTGCCTTCCAGCTTTGCCATTACTCCTTTGAGACACAGGACGAGCACCCATGACATGCAATGAACTGACTTTGTATCTGCTTCCTAATAATGCCTGAAGTTCAGCTCACTTTTCTGAATGGCACTGAAAAGAAAGCTGGTAGTTCAGCAGAACTAGCTATTACAGTCTGAAAGTCTCATACTTAAATGCTTAAAAATTTACATCTCATAATGCTATGCATAAAATTCAGATAGCCAGCTCAACCTTTCCACAACACACACACAAAATCACTCTGTTTCATAAAATATTTCTGCAGCTCTTTATGGTTTGCTTCCCCTTTCCTCTTTCTTATTCTGGATAATAAAAAATATTTTATCAACAGCAAACTGTCAACTCATTTCTCGTTTTAAAATGATCCACAAAGAGGTAAGCATCACAGAACAAATCCTATGGGAATCCACTGGTGGCTCTTCTCTCACTGAAATCTGACCATTTATTCCCAGCTTTTGTTTCCTGTTTTTTAGAAGTCATTTACTGAAACAGGGAACTCCGTATTTTAACCTGTAGCAATTTTGTCCAAAAATAGAAGCAGCAGTGTAACAAACAGGTGGCTGGTCACAAGAGAATGAGGTAATTAAAACAGAAGCCTGCTAGGAAAAATAAATACAAACATGCTGGCAATATGGATTCAAATTACTCCTGTGTTTCCTTGGAAAAGGGTAAAAGCTAAAGAAAAGGCAGAAACTTTCTTAAATCTTGTGGATCCTTCAACAAAGTTTTGACTCCAAACTCATGTTTTTACGACTGCTTTAGTCTATTAATAACTGGAAGCATAAATTCAGGTTTTCTTTTGTTGCATCTTTTCCAGAATTCAAAAGTAAGCACTTTTGGGACTTCAGCTCAAGTAATCTTAATTTTTAATTAACAGACTTGTTAGAACATGATGTACGATATTTGGTAGTTAAAATGCCTTCAAAACTCAAATACTGACGCAATCATTTATTAAATAGATGATCCCAGTTTGCTTGTTCATTGATTTTTTTTTTAAGAACTACAAACAAGACTTAATAGGGTATGCCTTTTACAAATTGTTCTTCAAGATAGGATTAAAACAGCAAAACACAGTTTTCTGCATGATTAAATATAAAGCAAAAATGGTTTACCTTTTAGTTTAAGTTTATTATGAAATTCTCTATCAATTTCCTCCTTGTTGAATTGTGCATTTGCACTTTCAAAGTCAAAGTCCTTCTCAAACTTCATTGGACCATCCCTCCTAATACCAAATCTTCCTCGACCCCCTCTGTGACCTCCACGGCCTCTCCGTGCTGCAGGTCCACCTGGAACTGAAAAGAGGGAAATTGCATTTTGTTTTGGTTTGTGGACTGGTTTTTCTTTGAGGGTGGTGGTGACGGTTGGGTTTTTTGGGTGGAGTTTTTTGGTTTGCTTTTTAATTCCTGGGGTAACAGGCTGGGACTTCATGCATCCCTCTTCCTGCACTTCTCTTGTTAGAAGTCTTGTTGGAGCAGCTTGCAATCTGTAAATTCTCTTACAGTAATTATGGCAGTAACACAAAAGCATAATGGTACTGAACTTAGTACTAAAATGACTTTCTAGAAGTCATAAAGCTTTTGGAAAAAGAATTAAAATGTTAGTGGCTTTTCAGTCCATTATTTTTGTAGAAAGGTGATAGGTTTTATTTTATACTATTGTATTTCTAAATATATGTGTACTGCTTGGTTTTGCATTTTTATTCAAATTCCTTAGTATGGAGCAATCAGAAGACTGTTCTTTAAAGAATGCTCTTTAAAGCATTCTCTTTAATGGTGACTTTTTGTGCTTGTATGATTCTGATCCCAATGCAAAGTTACTGTTACTCATTAGAAACAATTACGTGAAATAATTCTAAATACATAAATTCTTTACTAATGTAATCTGAACTGCAAGATTTCTGGCTGTTTACGAAGTCCTAACACTTCACAGAGTACAGAGAATGATGTATTTTAGCAGACTTTTAAAAAACTTGACGAAGTCTGGAAACATGACAGCTATTGCTCAAAACAAGATTTACCAATTTGTCGTTTGTTTTCATTTCTGAGTTCATTTTCTGATCTTGAAACCTTGTGTGCTTCAGCTAAAGTTGGAAATAAAAAAGTTATTTGTTTATCCAATTAGGAGGTATCTTTGATCATACTTTTGTATATAGTTATGCAGTTCATATTTCAAAAAAATTCCAAACCTATAAAAAGTAAACCAGAAGTTCAACTCATAGAAGAAAAAAAAAGAAATTGTGAATATATGCTTGACTTCAAAACGAAATATATAAAATCTAGGTCTCTGCTAGTCAATCAGAAATGGAAAGCAAGAAAATTCCTGAATGTCACCCTTAAAAAGAGCCCTTTGTATGTGTATGGAAAAAAAAAAGCCATATAAAAATTATTTAAAGCTACCTCGTCTGTGCTCCTGATTCTCTAACAATTTTTGGCTAGCAGACACCAAAGGTCTGGCTGGTACAGGGCTCCTCCTTGCAACTGGCGCTGGAGTAGGCAAGTGGGCTGAAGCTGTTTGTACTGCTTGCTCCATGGAGGGGCTCCTTCTCAAGTGCTCCATCTGAGGGCTTGAACGACCTGGGACAAAAGCCGAACAAAACCAAAACCCAAAGAGTTATTTCCCATCTACAGATTTGAGTTACTGGTCTCAAGCAATCTAGACTGACAGGTTTATCTGCCTTACCAGTCAAGACAGCTGTGTCCAAAGAAATAGATATTTCTGTACCCTCAGATTCACTAATCTAGAATGAAGGCTGTTTAGCAAATCCCCTTTCCCCGGCCTAAAAGAAAAAAATGGGTAGGACAATTAATCCCTACTAACCCATCCATGATGTGCATTTATAGCTGTGGAATTACATGTTTTGATTGACTAGAGGTAAAAATATTCTTTATGCTTCTCTGGAAAGCCAAGTGGAAAATGACTTCTCCTAAAGGCTGAGATGTAGTTATGATACTGAAATTTCATTTCATCTAGCACACTCTGTTGTATGAGCACTACAAAGTAAATGAATGGTGATGGCTAGGTGCCACAAACTGCTGTGCCTACATTTCAGTTTGCAGCATGAGTGACTGGGGCCAGAAGCATGTTTAGAATGGAGACGTTTGATCCAGTCAGACAAGTTTATGACAGCATATAGGTAAATTTACTAAGAAATTAGAATGAGATTCAAAACCCAGAAAGTAAAAGAGCAATGTTATATCCCATAAAAAGAGCTTAACAAAAGAAGAAACAACCACAATAAAACCAAACAAATGAGAACCCACCACATTCAACAAACCAACAGCACACAATCTGTGAAGATGACAAATATTTTAAAAGCAAACACAGAGGTGAAAACTTGTGGGCGCCCTCCAGGAGATTTGGTGTTAGAATATATATTCATCTGGACTATGTGTCATACAATAAGTCCAAGGATCATATGGGTTTTGATTTCACCTACAGAAACCCAAGGTAGTCTTTCAACAGAGAAACAGTAAATGCTGAGCACACTTTCCCCCTTCCACTAATGCAACACATACCTAGAACCTATTTTTGGTAATCCCCTCAATCAACCCTAGAAAACAGTCCTAACTGGTATACAAATCTCAAGTAGAAGTCAGGAAAAGCCCTGTTTGCTGCAAGTGTTTTACCCTTTAACATGACTGCATAAACTTAAAAACAGGATTAGGAATATATCTTAGAACGCACTTTTACAAGCAGCAAAGAAGAGTGAAGAGCAGGAAATAATGTCATTCGGATTTTGAGGAGCAATCAACAAATCTGCATGAAAAGTGAGGGTGAAGGTGGTCAACATTTAGTTTCTTTTTTCTTTGCTACTCAAAAAGCATAGAGACGTGCCTTTTTGCTTCTACTTTCTTTTTCCAGTATTACACAAACTACTCATACATTCTATTACTACTTAGCTGATTTAACCATCATGTCACTTTCTCCACAGGCAATCAGGTCTGTTGTTAGTATTACTCATCTAGATACACATTAACAAAAAAATACCTCTAAGAATAAAGATTTTAAAATTGTAGGCTGAAGGACTTCACAATTCAGTCAGTATGAAGTACCTTGAGTTTTGTCATGTCAGCAATAAAACTAGATATTGAGTTTCCATATGCGCCTATTTGCAAACAGTATTCAATGGAACTAAGTCCTACTGTTCAAAACAGATGCTTTAAGGAGAGCAACAGATACGCTGCCAAGTTACCTATGCAGCACACGAAGATAAGAAAACACTTTTAATGAGGAAGTGTAAAGCCTCTCAGTGCTCTCTGGTTTTAATATCACGCATTTCGTGTCAGGATTCAGCTGTTTGGTTGGCATTTCTGGCAACCACGTAAGTCAAGGAGGCACAATTGGTCAAAAAAGATCAAAGAGTTATTAAAAAAGATCTACCTTGAGACATCTGTGTTTTTAGTGATCTTGCATCTGTTGTAAATGCAGAACCAACTGTAGTGCTTTGGGACATGCTAGTGCTGGCTGAAGAGTCTGTTCCAAAAGATGTTAAAGAACCTCCTGCTTTCGAAAGAAATAATACAGTTGTAAAACTTTGTTCAGACTTTTTTTCTGGGGGATTTTTGCTTTGCTTTTCTTTAAATTAACACCAAATGATGAGTGAAGTCATATTAGGCAGTTACTATAGAATACACATAAGTCTGTCCTTCCCATACGCTTTTAAAAATAATGTGATACATGTATCCTTTCATAGTAAGTTGTTAAGACTGTAATATTTTGATATAACCCCCCAGAAAAAACAAAAACCAAAACAAACCTCAAAAAAGAAAAAAAAAAAAATCACGGCTAACTTTTATGTCACAAGTATTAACATAGCACAGTCACAACAGCATCTTACAAAATAAACAAACTGTACTGGCATATGTTTCCACTTGACATATTTTAAACAAAAATATGACTGTCGCATCTTATTAACTGACATCAAGTTACGTCCAGCTCTACAGCCTTCCTTTCACATGGCTAACTTTTCAGCACCAGGAGTAATCTTGATGCCGCAACATTTACATGAATGTAAGTTCCTATGTGAAAACTAAAAGGTGGAATAAAAAAAAACAAAAAAACTTAAAGGGAGGCAGGTGGTTGAAAGTTGGTTGGTGAATCTCCAAAAGCATCTGAAAGGAGCATTTAACCAATGCAGCTCACAAATACTTTAAGCATGTACTTCACACCAGGATACCATCTCCTGAATAGCTGGAGAACTATGCTGGCACATGTATTGCTGAACAATCCAAACCCCTTGTTAAGGCCCACACTACCTCGTCAACCTGGAATACAGCTATGGAGGTTTTGTGGAGGAGCTGCCTACCACTTGTGAAATAAAATGAACGTATGATGAGTACAATGAATATATACAAAGTAGAATGTGTTAATGCATACAGGAACCCTTTTGAGATAGGATGTTTAATTTTCAATCATCATTGCTTTGATTTGAGCTGCAAAGACTATGAAAGACACTGCTTTTCAGATAAACTGCAGAACTGATACAGACTGAAGACCTTGGACCTGTCTTTAGAGTAAGAAGGACATAGATGAAATTGTAAGCACTGATTATTGTCTATGCATACATAACTTCACTTACAGAAAAACACCAAATAAGCAAAAGCAACATACCAACTCCAACGGCGCCGAACTGCTGCCCCACCAGTGGGCTTGGACTAAACTGACTGTATGCAGGCATTCTGCCAAAAGGACCATAGGACCCTACATTCTGGAATGAAGATGCAGTCGAAGATCCTAATGAAGACTAAAGAAAAAAATACACTTGCAGAAACTCATGTTTACGCAAAAAGAAATAGTTCCACAAGGCAAGAAATTACTCTAATACTATTTTGAAAATTTACCCTACCACCACTGTGGCTAGTATGTACACAAGATCTCAACATTCTCAAAGTTGCTTCTTTTAATATCAAGAATTTAACCATTTTAACACAAGTGAAGACAGAACAAAAAAAAAAATAATTTACACACATTACTTTGTATGAAAACTCATCACAGACAACAGTTAGCACAAAACATTTCTGCAAGCATGACACAGTTTAGAAAGTACTTTCACCTTTCCAAGATCACAAACTTGTGAAAACAGTATTACAAAATCCTGCAATCTCTTCCCTAAAACCTCAGATACTGGACTCCACATGTATAAGCTTCTGTCATCAAATCTGGAAAATGTCGTATCTTTTTCTCTATAGTTTCAAATACTACATGAATAACAAAAGACTCAAGCATAATGGAGAAAGGTAGACTCTTACTATTAAGCTTAGCAGTAATGCTATTTCACAGCTCTCAACCACCACTGACAGAAGGAGTTGCACCACAATTAGCAAAAGAGCTCAGAGGATTGCAAGGGTACTTTGTAAGGAAGTACCAAGAATTTTATCTTACGGAGTAGTTAAGCATCAGGAATGTAAGCACGTACAGAACTACTACGCTCCATTTGAACCAAGAACTTCCATCTTGCTCTCAGGGATAATTTTTAAGACACCCCAGAAACACAATCAACAAGCCAACAAATTTCAGTGATCAAAAATATCCCTGTCAGTCCATTTACTATGAAATAATGGATTATTTAACCTTGAAGACTTCAAGGGGGCTTATAAGGAAGCTTGGGATGGCCTTTTCATTAGGGACTGTAGTGATAGGACAAGGGGTAATGGGTTCAAACTTAAACAGGGGAAGTTCAGGTTAGACATCAGGAAGAAGCTCTTTACTGTAAGGGTGGTGAGGCACTAAACAGGCTGCCCAAGGAAGCTGCGAATGCTCCGTCCCTGGCCTTGTTCAAGGCCAGGTTGGATAGAGCCATGAGTGGCATGGTTTAGTGGGAGGTGTCCCTGCCCACAGCAGGGGGGTTGGAACTAGATGATCTTAAGGTCCTTTCCAACCCTAACTATTCTATGATTCTAAGATATAAGCTGCTTTCTCTTTAAGCAACCAAGTATTCCTTCTTCAGGTAACTGCCCTTTCGTACAAAGCCTTTTCAAAAACAAATTGCTAGATGAAACTTTAGTCAGCAAAAAAAAGGACGAACACGACAAAAGAAAACAAAACAAACAGAAAAAATCACTAACAATTTTGAGAGGTTTCAGCTTCTATTCCATTTCACTTACACCAAGTCTGACCTTTCCAAGAAGTCTTGCATACATGTCTTCCTACTCCCAGTACCTTTCAAAAAAGACATCAAGGTCTACTAAAAGTCATTAGTTGTTTTGGAAAAACTGATAGCCTTGGTATCCAGTGCATTGTGCTAGAGTTAGATTTCAGCCTTGACTTTCACAGTTAAAAGACATGACACAGAAGAAAATCCTTCCACAGTTCTTTACCTTGGGCAGTGAACTTTACGGCAACAAACATCTAAAAATATGCTTTGACTTACCTGAACAATAGCAGGGTCCTGTGGCAAAGAACACTGGGGCTTTGGTGGCTCACAGACAGTCAGGTCTTTAATGTCACTGCCACGGAATATAATATACTCAAAGACTTCATCACGAGGTGGTATAGGTCTATCAGTTGGTCTATCTTCTGTACCAAAGGAGCGCACTGCAAAATTGGGAAGGCAGGAAAAATAAAACCAACTTGCATTTAACAAAAACGTATCAACTATACTGCGGACACCAACAGCTTTAAACAAAAAGAATAAAATTTTGTTCAACAACAAAAAAATACCAAATAGGCAACATAACCTTTGTTATCAATTGTTCAGACTTAAAACAAGTTATTTGATCTTAGAAATTTCAGCTGAAAATGAAGCAGAAAGACACCTATTTTTCACTGAGACATCATTTACACTATCATTCACATTGAGTGTTTTGACTGTTTCATAAGAGGAAACAACAAAGCAGTTTTTTGCAAAGTTAACACTTTCTGGACATTACAGCAATAGGAACACCAATGAAGTCTGATAAATCATTCCTGTGAATCAAGGACTACAAGAGTTTGCATTCATATTCTGCACTTGCAAATCAGGAAAAAAAATATGCTAACACTACTGGAAACTCAACTATTAAAAATTACCTAAAGCAAAGTATTTCTCAATAGATTCCATGTCTGAATCAAGACTGATACAAAAATTAGGAATTCTGTAGTAGGTATAATACAATTTTCAGTAAGCAAAAGGCATTGTTGCTGGTGCAAGGTTCTCACAATCTCTGCCAAATTAAGTAAATTCACCGGGCCCCAATTATCTTCCTAAGTGGGCCTGCATAGGGTGCAACATACCAAGACATTAAATTTATTTGTAAGTATTTAGGGGAATTCCAACAGTTTTCACATTGCATAGAGATGAAGCTTATCATGCTTCTGCCTCTGCACTACATAAAATCACTAGCACTGCGTATGGATAACATGTTTACTTTCACTACCCTCTCAAAGACTTTTCCCCACCTTAAGACTGCTAACCCTAGGTGAGTATAAAGCGAAACAAACAGAATTTAAAGAGATATGTCTTCAAATGCTAGAATTTTGTAATCAAAAACTAAACAATTGAAATCAGAGAAGAAAAAATCATGACAATCACATTCTACTGAACCTAAACTTGCAGAAGCTTCAATAATCCCTCACAACTATCTTTTCTCTAAACTTAAGAGGTTTTTGTTTGCTTTGTAAGGTACTACAGGTTATGCTGAGAAAATATCTGTATTTTGATTTAATTTACCAGAATTTGTTTTCCCTCCATTTTCAAATGCATCAACAACTTGGAGACCTCACTAGGCATTTATTTGCAGCCATAAAACCATAGTCAAGAAAAGCAGTTTCCTGCAGAGCTGTATAAAGCAATACCAAGTAATTTCTCAGGCTGTGCCAACCATCTTCCATCACTGTTGCTTCTTCAAGTACTGCATAAACAGTCAAGTATTAAAAATCTCTAAGAAACATAATTCAGGGGTAAAAGGATCAATTTCACATTACAGTGAAAAGTAACATTAAGTGGTTACAATTATTTTGTTCATACCTAGCTGCTTCATTTAATCAAGTTTTCTTCTTCTGTGCATCTCAAAATCTATTCTGAATGGTAGTAAAAAAAAAAAAAAAGTGCTGTGAAAAGGCATATACTTTTAAGTGATTTTCCACTTTTGTTATAAATCTGTCTTCTCTTCTTCCTTTACAGAAAAAAGATATCCAAAGCTGAAGAATTTCCAAAAGTTAGTTCTAAGTAATACACAATAGCTTAACAATGTTATCAACTGGTCATGTGCCTTACTGTTGCAAAATTTTTATTCATCAGGCTTTTTCTATTTCACTGTCTTGACCAAGGATCCACCTTCACTTTCTGGCCATCCTATACTCTATTTAATAATTAATAAATTAACTTGGCCCTTTATTTGACCTGCTGCCTTGGTAAGAAAAACCAAAGTTAATTTTGTGTTGTTGCCCTCTACCCCACACTGAAATGGTTGCTCCGGTAGCCATTTTGTCTACAAAGGTGCACAAAAATGCCATACTGTCATCACTAAGCATCCTGGGTTCAGCAGTAGCAGTCATTTTTCTCCTTCTTAGTAGCTGGTGCAGTGCTGTGTTTTTGACTTTCAGCCTGAGAACAGCGCTGGTAACACCGATGTTTTTAGTTGCTGCTCAGTAATGTTTTCTCTGACCAAGGACTTTCTGAGTCTCATGCTCTGCCAGGTAGGACAGGAAGTCATGAAGAAGCAGAATCAGGACACCTGACCCAAACTAGCCAAAGGGGTATTCCATACCACAGCACCTCATGCCCAGTTATGGGGGGCATTTACCCCCATAAACTGGGGGCAGTTACCCGGAAGGGCTAGATTGCTGCTTGGGTTGGGCTGGTTATCAGTCGGCAGATGGTGAGCGGCTGTATTCTCTCCCCTTGTTACTTCCCTTATCATTATAATTATTGATGGTAGCAGCAGTGGTTTTGTGTTATATCTTAGTTACTGGACAGTCCTTATCTCAGCCTTTGGGACTTACATTCGTTGGACTCTTCCCCATCCCTCCAGGAGTGGGGAAAGAAAAGGGAGGGAGTGAGCGAGCGGCTGCATGGTTCCGAGTTACCAGCTGGACTTAAAGTTACTGAACTATTTAGCTCTCTAGCTAAAGTGAACAAACTAAGCAGTAGCAACACCACAAAAAAAAGAGTAGTAAATTAGAGATTGCACCTCACATTTACAAATGGATAAAAATTTGATGAACTATTGAAGAAATCTGTTTTAAACGTACTTAAGTCAAAGCTATCCTGCATGGATAAATATTTTACTATTAATACATGACATGATGCTTACAGAACAGTTTTCAGAACTGGCAATTACCTTTCTCCATTCTCAACCTTTTTTTTTTTTCCCTTAAAAAGTGAAACACCTAAGTTTCATCTAATGACACCTTAAAAGATGTAAAGCGTTGTACTGCGTGTAAAAAAGATTTTGTCTTTCTATCGTAAAATTACGAAAATATCAAAAGGAAGTATTTTCAATATAAAAAAAAATCAATTAATTTTTAAGACATTCAGCTGTCTATGCAACTACATCAAGACACTGAAATGGTCATCAAAGGTTTTGCAGTGAAACACATCAACAGCTACTACTGAGATTTTGGGGTTTTTTTCTCTACCCTTCCCCAAACCAGACTTGTTTTAGCGCAGCTTTCTCCAAAATACAAAGACAATTCCATCTAATAAGGACTCACACTAGTAGAGAGGGGTAAGCAAACTCCTCTGATTTGGGGTTAAATCTTCCCCTCTAGTCCCAAAGCAATAAAAATAACCACCTTCAAGTCTGATTTCCTTCTAAAATAAGGAACCAGAACTGCACATGCAGCAATCCAGGAATGCAGTTTAGGACAATGTCATGGGTTCAGCAGTAGCAGTCATTTTTTCTCCTTCTTAGTGGCTGGTGCAGCGCTGTGTTTCTGACTTTCAGTCTGAG
>WYDI02003287.1:0-10991 GCA_009867235.2 Psittacus erithacus
GGAAGGTGTCCCTGCCCGTGGCAGGGGTTTGGAACTGGATGAGCTTTAAGGTCCCTTCCAACCCAAACCAGTCTGGGGTTCTCTTAAATCAAGAAGGTGCTGTATAGCGTTTTGTCAGGCAGCTTGTCTGTACTGGGAAGCGCTCGTTGACCTGGGATGCGTCTCCACCCACTTCCAAATGGATCCTTGGTTTATGTTATCCCCATAGCGCTGTGCTTTAAGCCCCTCACAGCCCAGGGAATCACGGTGCCCCCGTGCTCAAATGCTGAGGCCATTCCCTCTTCCCAAGTTAGGAGAAGTGCTGTTTGTCAGGCTTCCAAATTTGCAGATCACGTGGTGGCTCATGTCTTAATGTTGGAGAAGGAAGGGCAAAATGCAAAGGCATTACATGAATTTAAGATCGATGCTTAGACCAGTAAGCAGAATGAAGTTCAATAATGAATTAATAAATATCCCATGCAAAGTTCTTTTAGCAGTGTGGTATGTTTTGTTTTGTTGGGTGTTTTTTAGCTTAAAGGGTACTTACACACACTACATTTAAGTAACCGGCAAAATTTTGGGTTTGTCTTTGTGTATTTGGGACAAATACCTGCTGTTTTCCCATTCTCAGTGATTCCTGCATGTGTTTTTTGCTGGTGTTGACCCTCAGAGTGAGAAATGCCCAGAGAGTTTCCAAACTCAGGAGATACTTGTCTCTACAGCTGATGGTTTATCCACCATCCAGTCAGGTGTATTGGAGATGACCTGGGTTTATACAATTCACACTGTTTTTTCTTGCTGCATTGTGTTCCTTGTGGTGTGTAAACCACTGGATGGTAGTTTCTGGAAGGCTTTGCAGTGATCTGTAAGGTGCTGCTAGTCCAACAAGGGCAAAGACTGGAAGAGCTTAGCACTTTTATTTCCACACCATTTTAGACCTCTGCATTCTTGCTCCTGGTCACACTACAGAGTGGGTCAGCTCCCTCCAGCTGCTTTCCTGATCCACCTCCTTCCTCCAGTGTTCTCAGCCTCATTTCCCTGCAGGGAGAAACTAGGTGCACAGTAAAGGTTCTTTCATTGACAGGTCAGAGCGCGGCTTGGTTTTGCAGTCCTACACAGTGGCTGTCGCGTGGGGTGACTTCAGCAGAGGCGGCATGCTCTCGGGAGCACTGATCTGTGGTGGCCTTTTCACTCTGGAAGAAAAGAAGGCAGGTTTGGGCAGATGGACAGAAGAACAGGAAGACTGACAGCCCCCATCCCCACTGTGCTGCCAGCTGCAGATGGGGAGTTACAGGTGGCAGAGAGGGGGTCCCCTGCCTGTTTGGCAGGCTCCATGTGCAGGGCAGGATGGAGCTGACTCACCGTGTCTTCTCGACATCCTCAATGCCCTCAGGCAGGCACATGTTGAGGGTCTCCGGGAGCAGGAAGGCCACCGAGCCGCAGCACACTGCTACACCGCAGTAGGTCACCTCGGGCAGAGACCTCCACACCTCATCCAGCAGAAACACAAGTGGGGCCAAAGCCCCACCGAGGCGTGCCATGAAGGAGGTGTACCCCATCCCGTTCTGCCTGGAAAAGGAGGGCACCGAGGAGGTGCGGAACACCACAAGGAACAGATGGTGACTTCTTTTATATCAGGACTCGGGAGAAAGTGCAGGCCCTCTGTGCTTCCCCATGTTTTTCTATAAGTGCTGAGGCTTCTCTCCCTTCCCTGGTTTTTCCTCTGCCAGTTTTTTTCTGGGTTGTTTTGTCATTTTGTTTTCTATATTTGTATCTTCATACAACGATAATTGCCCCCAGCAATAAGGGATGTGGAGCTGTTGGAGTGAGTCCAGAGGATGCCACTGGGTTGGAACTGGGTAAATTTTAAGATCACTTCCAACCTAAGCCATTCTATGGTTCTCCTCCTGGGATGAGTATGTGTAATCCCTAGAACCTGCTACTTCTAGAGGCAAGGCATCAGACTTGCATTCTAGCCACCAGCATATCCTGGTGCTGATGGGGAAGATCTGAAGGTGACATCCCATCTTTGTGGTTATGCACTCAGGCAAGTAGCATCTCTTACCTCAGTACGGTGGGGTAGAGCTCAGAGGTGTACAAGTAGACAGTAGTGAATGCACATTCTGAGAAACCTTTGCCCATAATGGCTACTACAGAACGCAAGGAGGTGAAGGCTAGAAGGAAGGAGGAGACATTTAAGACAATGGTGCAAGAACAGCCTCTAGGAAGAAGTTTCATTTGGCCTCACATACAAGAAGGAAGAAGTTTCAGTGCTCCTACAGAAAAAAAGGGGGAGCTTCATAGGTCTGGAGCTGCTGTATCCAAAATATGGATCAGTAAGTTTGGTAACTGTTAGCCCAAGTGGGAGCTTGAACTGATGAAAGGATAGATTCTGACATTTCCTATTGGCCATTGTCTATATAAATAAAGATAGGCACTACATGTTGCCATCACTGAGCCTTTTACTAGCCACTTCTCAGTGACTCAAGACCATCTTGCCACTAGATATTAGGGATAGCCCCCAGTAGCAACCTTGTCCCACAGATGGCCTTGAGGTGGAGGACATGTCTATACAGAATTGGCCTGTGAACAAGTTCTATGGTTCTCATTCTCTAGGGCTGCACAGAATGGATCCCTCCCCTTTAGCAAGAACTGGAAGGAGGTCTCACGCTTGGGAATGATGATGTTGGCTCCTATGCACAGTCCAGTTAGGATGAGCGACCATGCCTGGCTCTGCCGACGTCCGACCCGATTCACCAGCACATACATGATCATCTTGGCTGGAACCTCGATGACGCCAAAGACAAACTGGGAGAGATACATGTTGAGCCCAAAGCCTGTAAGATTCATGCTCATGCCATAATAAGAGAAGGCAACACCAAACCTGTAGGAAGCGTGTGGAGATGGGGTTAGGGAAATCCAGCTGGAGAACTGCAGAACCTCCCCACCATGTGAAGTGACACTGCTTACCACACAGCCCCTGAACACAGAGAGATCTTCCGCAGGACTGGTGTCCTGAACAAGCTGATGTAGGAGTAACTCTCTCCTGGCTTTCTGTCTGTTGCCATCTTTCTGAGGGCCTGGGGAAAGAAGGAGATAGCTCAGCTGCTGTACTTTTAGGAAACCCTCCACAGGCTGGGGCCTTTGCCTTTCCCACCTCCACCTTGGATTTCCCATAGGTTTCCCCTGCAGAACAGTTCTCTGGGTGTAGACTGTCCGGTGTGGATTGTTAGCCAGACTTCTTGACATGTGGAAGGACAACTGAGAGAGCTAGAACAGTGAGACCCACAAGAAACTTAAAACGCACATAATTCAGTGCTGGCTGGGGAGGGAGAAGGGTGAGGGAATCTGCAGGCCTAGAGCATCACCTACAGTTAAGATGATGCTGAACAGGTCCAGGGGTGGGAGACTTGTGGAAATATCTAATAAAAGAAATCCCAGGCCAAAGAGCTCTCTAGTTAAAAGAATTGTGCCAAATAAAAGCAAGTGTTAGGAAGAGGATAGCTGTAAGTAACAGCCTGTTTCTCTAGGGAACAGCTAAGATCTTATTTCTAATTGCATACTATTCTTTGCAGTTCCTGGATGAAAGAAACATCACACTGGGAAATTCCTTAATCAGTTCTATAAGACAATGCCATTAAACCTGAGAGAATGTCAGTAACGTGCTGTGCAACTACCCCGAGGTCATACATCTTTCACAATCAAAGTCTATGATAAGGAGAATCAGTTATTCCCTTTGTAAGTCATAAAAACACACTGGTGCCTGGTCAAATAAATATAGCAAACTTGAATCAGGCAAGTTGTGTTTGGGTATGAAGAAGCAAAAACAAGTATATCCTTATAAACCTCAAGGTGTCACAACTGCAAGCCTTTCCTGATTGTGGCCCAGTGGCCACAGTATGGTGGGGAAGTCTCAGCTACATTTCCTAGCCCTGAAATAGTATGAGGGTACAACAGTGCGCTCTGAAATACAGAGTCGTCAGCCAAGGCTGAATGAAAAAGGATATAACATGTTATTGTTACATATTTAGTCAGAGCTAGTGGCTTGATTAAAGGCAAGGCAGAGTCACACTCAGCTCCTGGCTGCCACAACCCATAAACTCATCATTCCCCACATGATTAAACACCAGTTTTCTGTTGTAAATCAAAAGGGCAAATTGCCTCTTCAATAGATATTAAGAAACTGCCTTTAATAAATGACCTGCTGGCCAGGATAAGAAAGTGGTGTGGATGCAGGAGCAGTGAACAGAGAGACGCAGCAGGACCATGCACAGGGCTCATATGTTGGTGCCTGGGGTTTCCTATGTTTGTCTTTTAGTAAAAAACCAATGGACATGAAAGAAGAGATCCATGTTTAATGAGCCACAAACTTGTGTACCCGCTGGATTTCACAGCTGAGCTTTGTTGCTCTTGGGAAGGTCAAGATAAATCATGAGGACCAAATTAGTCCGCGTGATTAGAGGTGTCAGATACACAGCCATCCAAGCCTGGCTGTGGAGGTTTGGTGTGATCACAGACTATGCTCTGGTGTTTCTCCAAAGGGAGAGCCAGCTTCTGCCTGGCATTTGAGTCCTGCCTAGAACTGGGACATCTCTTGAGCTTGTCACATCCAACTGGAGCCAACAGTGTCCTTAGAAAAGCACCATGGACCAAGGTCTCAGCCTTTGGGAGTCTAACTGCAAAACACACATTTTTAAGATAGACCTCAGCACAAGATGCAGATCTCCAGATCAGTCTTGTACCTTGACCCTGGCAAAAGGTATGAGGAGTTGAAGATAGGTGGCCAGTTTTTAGGGTTCTCCTTCCCCTTTATTTGTTCAGTCACCTAGCTGCGCAGCTTTGCTGCATCCTTTGCATCCCTAGGGCACTATGGCTGACAGGTTCACACATACACTGAAGGCAGCCTAAGGTGGACTAGCTTTTGCATTTTTGGATAACACAACATGCGTCTCAAGTGCAATATGAGAGAAACTATGCCAACTACATGCTATTAATGTGTGTTTGCTTTCTGCTAGCACTGTACTTGGCAAACACTAAAGCAACCAAGAAGGCAAACACCGAGCTGCACAAATTGCTCATGCATCTGCATACTCGTCTCTCTGTTACAGGAGAGATGCCTCTGCCTTATGTTTCAGGCTGTGCTCCTCTCTTGCTGTGTATTTAGTCCATCATCCAGTGCATTGAGGCTTCTTGTCATGGGAATAATGAATGAAGACACCTCACTGAATGAAGGGGATTGCTGGCCTTATGGGAGCTGAGCTGCTGCTTTATTTTAGGAGTGGATGCAGCTGCTTTCTAGAGTGAAATGGCACGCTGGGGACCCCAGTGCCCACAGATCACACTGCAGGCTGAGCATTGCTTCAGGTATCAAATGTGAAATAGAGAGAAGATGAGGGAGGAAGAACATGTGTCTGGATCTCCAGTTTCTCACCTCTGGTGAGACAGTGAAGTCCTTCCTCCCGTTCATTCTTGCACATCTGAGCAGACTCCTGTGAGCTTGTTTCACTTGGCCGTTGGCTATGAGCCACCGGGCAGACTCCGGGACCCACCTGGTGTGAGAGGACAGTGCTGCTGTTGGTGCTTCGTGTTTTCCACCCCTGGCCAAGGACAGGGGGTCTTCTCTGTGAGCCTTCAATCTCAGCTACAAATAGCAACTGTGGTGCAGTAATGGGACGCCCCTGTCACATGTGCATGCTGTTCTACCCTTAAACAAGTACTGTCTGCTGTGAATGTTGAAATTGTAGGATATAAAAGTGTTACTGTGTAGAAAGGATTTAGCGAGCTCTACATTTACTTTGTTCATTGCTAAAATGATCTGGGTTTTGCAATTATCAAAGCCTTTGCACAAGGCAGTGAGCTGGGGTCTAAATCACTGGGGCTGCGGCCTCCAATGAAGCATCCGTGAAGGGATGCTGTTCTGTTGCAGAGCTATTCTTGTGGGGAATACCTGCTCATTATTTTGACATGGGACTTTTGTCCAGCCAGGAAATGGAACTGCTTTGGATCATTGAATAAACTGACCCAATAAACTTTATGTTAGTCACAGTGTCAGTGGATCGACTCTCTATTCTATCTGTATTACTACATGAAGAAAAAAAGAGGGGGAAAATTAGTTTCTTTGATTAAATGAACCATGTAAGGCATAAGAGATGTAAAGTATTGCTTAAATAATGCTACAAGAGGGAAATAGCCCACAGAAAGCAGATGTATTATTTGATCCATCAGGATGGTTACACAGCTGAGAAAAGCCATGGGAGGTGCATGTGACCTAGCCTGCAGATGTCATAGGCTCATATGGAAGAACTGGTACCAAAGGTATCCTCCCAAATGAGGTGGGGACAGAGGGTGGATAAATGATCTATCTTGAGTCTACCAGGGATTAAACACAGGGACCTGGCCGGGTCCTGACTGCATTTATTGGGCTCTCTTTTCTTGCTCTGAGCCATGACTGACAGTGCTTATAGCACAAAATCCTTCTCCTTTGCACTGCAACCTGTCCCCAAACGCCTCAGTCCTGTCTCCTCCTTATCCCCAAAGCCCACTCCCATCCCCACCAGCCATCAGGCTGCACTCACCACAGGCAGACAATGCTCAGAAGACAAGGTCCTGTGACAGCAACTAGTAGCCAGTGCCATTCCCGCACCAAGTACGCTACCATGGCCAGCAGCATGTTCCCAATGCTCCAGAAGATGCTAGTCAGGATCCCGGAGAAGGTACGGTGCTGAATGTCCACCCACTCCATCCCTGCAAGAGGGAGGCAGCGTTCAGCTGGGACACACAGGGCTCCTCCAGGAAGGGGTCTGCAGGGCTTTAAACAAGGGCAAAGCGAGGTGACATCCCTGGTGTTCTCCTCCAGGAAAGCTCCACAGTTTGGCCGATATTTGGCACATTTAAAATGCTCATCCACAATGCTTAACCTCTGGCAAAACTGTAAGCAACTGAAATAAAGCCTTAGAAGAAGAAATACTGAACACACAGTGAGAAACAGTGCGAAAAACACCTGAGGTGATTTTTTTAATCCCATTCAATAGTATTTAAATGGTTGTCTTCATCAAATATCCTTTTTCCCTACCCACAGTGCACACTTTCCCATTTCTGTGCCCATTCGTTAATCCAGATTAAAGGAAAACATTAAGAGGAATTGTCGTTCATGTGGAATCCATCCAGAGTAGATAAGAAGGCACATGTGAAGCCAGAACAGCTAGTGGGCTTCTTGCCTGTGTGTGTGGAATAAAAGCCATTTTGCCCCCACAGATCTTGACATCTTGCTGTAACCTCTGCCAATCAGAAATGTCCCTCCCAAGCTCCACTTTGTCTTGCAGGCATCAACCTTTATAACAATAACAACCATAGCAACCTTCAGGATTTGTCAGGTCTCCTGTGGGCTTGTCCAGTATTGAAGCCATTCTGGCTTGATTTTTGGCTATAGCAGCAAAAAACCTGGCTTGTTTTGCTGTACCTGTAACTTGTTCTTGGGTACAATGAGTCTTGCCTAGGACAACCCAGCTATATGTACAGAATCACCCAGCGCTCTGTTGGGTACCTTGAAGTTTGGAGCTCGTTTTTATGCCATAACTATCTAAATTCCTCAGCCTCAGGTTTGCAGAGCTCTGCATGATTTGGGGTTTTGGGTGGTTCTTTTGCCACATTCTGTCTTAAAATACAGATTGGGAACTCAGGAAAACTGTGAGCTAACTCAAGACAGGGGAGGTGGGAATACCCTGCGGATGACACACCATCCTCCTCCTGCTGCGGACATGGTAGTGCTGATGGATTGTCTTAACGATGTGTTTGAAGGGTGAGAACTCAGTGTCAGAGGAAAGGAGCAGCTACTTTGGTTTATGTCTGCTTTTGTGCTACTAATGATCCCGAACAGGAATGATGCAGCATGGATTGCAAGTGTTAACGTTGCAACAGAAGTACTTATAAGCGGTTGTTATATTTGGAGAAGACTGTTCAACCATTAATTAGATGAACAGGACATTGTAATTCTTGGATCCTCTCAGGAGAGATGTTCTTTTGGCTGTCCGTAATGCTATTGCATACACATAATGATTTTCAAGCTCCTGTACTAGCTCTACCCTGCCTATTAGACAAGTCCCCCTGTGTGGGGGGCATCCACAGACCCCAATGTACTTACCCAGAGGCAACACAGTAAGGGAGACGCCGCTCAGGGCCACGCCGGTGAGGGTCCGTGTGATGGCCAGCATGCTGTAGGACACGGAGGCCGCGCTCAGCATCCCAAACGTGACCGAGCACACGAGTGACAGCTGGAGCATGGCTTTCCGGCCGAACCTGCCACGAGCACAGGCTGGGTTACAGCAGTGAAAACCTGTCCCACGAGCAGGGTTTGAAATGGGGCGAGCAGGGACTTGGGAAGGGGAAGGAAAACATTGCCTGCTCTGCAAAGGGGCTCTGAATATAGCCAGTGCCACTGCAGTGTGACACCATTCAGACGGCCAGCCTGTCCCTAGAGCTCTCCGATGGGAAAAGCAGCACTGATCAAAACAATATATCACCCTCCTCTGTTCAACACCATCATCAAAACCAATGATGTCAGCTTGAAACCTCATAGAGCCATCAGCTGGGTACAGAAAAGCCCTTCAAGATCATCCAGTCCAACTGTGCCCCAGCACTGCCAAGGCCACCACCAAACCATGTCACTGAGGCCTCATCTACACGGTTTGTGAATACTTCCAGGGACGGTGACTGCAGCACTGCCCTGGGCAGCCTGTTCCAGTGCCTGACTGCCCTTTGGGGAAGGAATTGTTCCCAATATCCAGTCTAAACCTCCCCTGGTGCAGCTTGAGGCCGTTTCCTCTTGTCCCATCCCTTGTTCCTTGGGAGCAGAGCCCAGCCACCTCCTGGCTCCATCCTCCTTTCAGGCAGTTGTAGAGAGCAATAAGGTCCCCCCTGAGCCTTCTCTTCTCCAGACTGAACCCCCCAGGTCCCTGAGCCGTTCCCCATCAAATCTACTGAGGGTGCGCTCGATCCAGGGCATCAATGAAGATACTCAACATGACTGGCCATCGTGCTGGTGACACACTGTGATATCTCTAATGGCTGTCCCTGTGCCTGGCTCAGCAATTCCTTCTGCTGTGGCTCACTCAGGACCAGCCACTGCCGCTGCTCTCAAGGAGGAGAGGGAACCATGACACTTCCACCCCATCTTTGGAAGGAAAACGAAAGATCCCAAAGGCAAATAAAAGGAATCCAGATGTCAGCCCACATGTGCAAATAGCCCTGATGTCCTGAGGGGTCTGTGAGGAAGTCATTCCCTGAGAGGTTTGGAAGCTGTAGCACCCCTTATTCCTGGCACAAAGCCTTGTGTAGAGAGTGTGGAGGAATACAGAAAATCAAATACACACAAAGGCACATGTACACACACACAGAGAGAGAAACGCATGTGTATGTAATGGAGCAGCAGGCATCAATCTTCTGATGAGCATCAGCCCTGCACGTGAACAAAGCTTAGGTTCTAACTGGAGTAGCACATTAACCCTGTCACAAACGGTGCCAGTCACAGTGATCCCAGTCACAGGAGGTTATGCTCAGTCTATAGGGTTTGAAATCCCCGTCAAATTCTGGCATTGGGGCTCTCTCAGTGACCACCTGAGAAGGAAGGTGGCAAGAATAGTTGCTCCAGGGGAAAAGGTGATGTGCTGGGATATAATGCCACAGTAACATTCCTAAAGGTGATCATAAATGACTTCCTGCAGCAGGTAGCTAACGAAGCTACCCAGAGACACCCCAAAGCTGGCTCCTGCTTCCAGCAGGGAGCTGCCTAAGAAAGAAGATGCTTTCATTAAATGAAGGCTTTTCTTGACAATACAGTAAGAAGGATATAAACCCATGAGATTCCCTGCAGGGTGCTATTTATGGACCCGTTACTGAGCTCCCTCAGCTAAAGCACACCACCAGCCGGAGAGAGCAGAGGCAGGATTGAACTGCAGGCTTCCTGTTGTGCTAGGAATAATGCTGTTAAAAATGTCTTCAAAGGGAGAGGTGGGAAAGCACAACCTCTGAAAGATTAAATGCAGCAAATACAACAGAAGGAGCAAACTGCAAAAGCAGAAGATGAATAAAGAAGCTGTTTTCATTAATATCCCAGTCTGGAGGGCAGCCAAAGCATCATACAGCCGCTTCTGTGCAAGGACAAGGTACGAAAGGAGTGTTTGGAAATGAGCAGGCAATAACAGAAACAGTATTTACATATATATATACACACACACACACATATATATATTTGCATATATATGTTCACAGTGGAGGTTGTTGGAGGATTTACCAGGGTAAAATTTGCCAAGAGATGTTCTCAAATCCAAACGTCTGCATTGGCTCAGAATGAAGCAAACCTGAACTGGAACAAAATTCCAGGGCTGTGGAGCACTGAAGATGACATCCCTGCATCACTGTCAGAGCAAATAAGTGGGATCTCATCTCTATTAGAGAAAAGGGAGGTTGCTAAGCGGGGGTCAGCTTATAAGGGGCCTCAGGGGAGCTGTGTGCCCTGTGCCAGGGACCTGGGGTGGGCAGGGCAGTCAGCTCTGCTCCAGGCTGATGCCTGTCCAACCCTCATTATAGGCCATGTGAGCAGACCAAAGGGTCCTTTTAGGGTCCTGCTCAAGCCATAACTTGGTCTTTCTTTGTCAGTTTCTCCAAGCTTTCTCCATTTGGAACTGGATGATCTTAAGGTCCTTTCCAACCCTGACCATTCTGTGATTTCTTCTGTATCTCTTTGAGGTGGGGAAGGAGAGTGAAGGGACCTGCACACCATATTCAAGATGGGTCACCATGCATTTACATGTTACTGCATAGTGATATTCTCTTTCATTTTATATTCCTTTCCTAATAATTCTTACTTTTCCATTTACTTCCCCAGCAGCTACTCGTTGCTGGGTAATGGGTTCAAACCTAAACAGGGGAATAGTTTATATTGGATATAAGGAAGAAGTTCTTTACTGTAAGGGTGGTGAGGCACTGCAATGGGTTGCCCAGGGAAGTTGTGAATG
>WYDI02003288.1:0-14561 GCA_009867235.2 Psittacus erithacus
GCTGGCTCATGTTCATTTTCTCATCAACCAACACTCCCAAGTCCTTCTCTGCAGGGCTGCTCTGAATCTCTTCTCTGTGGTTCTATGATTTACTTAGACTCATGATGAATATTCATTAGTCTCCTGGCCCAGTTATTGGACTCTCCTTCCTTTCTAGCTCGTCATGTTTCATGTAGTCTTTTCTCTCAACACATGTATGCTGAGGGCATTAGCCTGCAGGCCTGGGAAACAATAGGGTAAACTTTTTTGGCAGGGCTGTTATTTTCAGCTGGCTTCAAGGCTGGAGGCAACCTGCATAAACTGAAACACAGAAAGTTCTGTCTGAACTTCAGGAAACTTTATTTTACTGTGAGGAACAGTTTGCCCAGGGAGGTTGTGGAGTTTCCCTTCTTGGAGGGGTTACCTCTCTTTGTTTTTTGGCTTCCCTTTTATGCTTTAGTTGTCTTTGCAGGTGGCTCTGGAGGTGGTTTGTATGATTCAGATAAAGTGGCTTCTTGGCTATAGAAGCTAAGCAAGGACCACAGAATAGAATGAAGCTGAGGAATGTCTTCTGATGGCTTTAAAGTGTAAATGCAAATACGCTGCTATGATTAGATGCAGTGATGAAAGTGCAGCAGCAGAGCAACCTCCTGAAATAAGCCAGTGCCTAACTATGCCAACAGAAAGGCTCGGAGCCATCTGTAAAGACTGCTAAAACTTACCGGGGAAGCCAGATATCAAAGGGAGAGGCAATAATCAGTCTTTGATGTCTCAGAAGCATACAGGCCTCTTTCTACATTATGCTGTGTGAATGTCTCTTATATTGCAGTATCAGCCTTTAGGTGATAAAAAATAGAGGGGTGCACAGCAGTTTTAATAGAGTGCTCAGATATAGACTGACGCTATTAACTTGCTGAAAGACCTGGTTGTTTTGAGGGAGCAATCTGGTTACAATTAAAAAATCAACAATTAAAAATTCTGTCTCCCAAAAAAATTCTGCATATTTGCATTTATGTTAATAGCTTTCTTTTTCTGCTGCACATTCCAAGTGGTAATAGAAAAGTGACAGGAAGGACACTTTGAAAAGAATGTTAGAGAAGATCTGGGTAAGGGAAAGTGAGTGATGGCGAAGATTCATTATGTGATGGAAAACCTGTCACCTCTGTGGCAAGATTCCTTTCTGTCCAACTCAAGACCACCTTAATAAATCTCCACCTATTGGCTAGCGCCTGCATCCAGGCTGTATCATTAGTCACTGGTGACAATTACGATTAGCCATTATTGCTCTATAGAAATTCAGTCTGAACAAGCTGGCTGGGGCAGGAGAGAAGCCAGTGTCTCTGTGCTTAGAAATGTTTGCTGCCAGCAGTGTGTGGTCTAGGAGCTAGTCAGCTGTCTGTTGCCCAATGCTATACATGCAGCATTTCCATTTTTTGAACGATACTTGCTCTCCTTGTGTTAACCAAGTTTTAATGAATAATGCGTTCATATGTGTGTTGCTTCCCTTGGTGTGCACCAGCCCTCCTCCCAGGCATTCCAGAAACTCTGAGATGATCCTGCAATCATTGGTACCAGTTTTATTGATAATAAAAACCTTGACACTTAATTTATACTTTCATTTCAGAGCAAGGAGATAACATTCCCAATGATCTGCCTTTAAAGGGAGCTTATTTGTTGCTGTTACTCATTGAGAATCCATGGAGATTACCTTGCTCAGTTTGGAAACTGAAGCGTTAATTAAAAGGTCTCCAGAAACCATCTGTTGAGTTTTTATTACAATTTGGGATTTGCTTCCACTGATTCTTGTAGTAGAGTACTACTGATTCTGTAGTAGAGCAGGGGTTACACTCTGATGACTTGTAATTGCTTCCACGTTTGTGTACTGATCACTGTGGGCACATTCACAGCAGAAATTATTAAAGTCAGCAGTATCATCTTACTGTTTTCCCTCTATGGCATTTTCCACAGCCACCCAAGTTCTTCCTGTAAGGATGTTTCCTGCCGTTATGAATCTGACATTCCTGTGACTGTGAGTTTATTCAGCAAAATTCCCCTAGACATGCTGTTGTGGATTGTTCCATGCCACAGTCCAACAGGACAGAAGGTGCCTGAGTTAACTTCAGCAGTGAAATTATACAGCAGAAGGCATTGTTAAAAGTGATTCTTTAGTCCAATAAATCCTCCTTTATGACTCAGAGATTGGAAGGAATTCAGAGAAGGGAAACAGAAACAGTTACGGGGCTGAGGGTTGGGTTACAGGGGGTGTGTTAAGAAAGGAAAAGCTATCAGCATTTGATAAGGGAGAAAATTGAGCATATAATGTGCTGTACTAACAATGGGGATGTTTTCAGGAAGCAAAAATCATTACAAGTTGCATAGAAAGTTCCAGCCTGGTGATGGAAGTGCCTTCGTTCAGTGATACTAGCTCTGCAAAATGGAGGTTTCCAAGTGTGTATTGAATACAGATGCAGATATGTGATTTAAATCACTCACCTTGTGCTGCCAGGGATGTGTCCTTTGACTTGGTTCCTAACCAAGGATGGGAAGGGTAGGGGATACTAGTACCCTCCCTTTTGGTACCTGCATGCAAGGGACAGTTTTGTTCCAATGTGAGAAGAATCCATCTCATTTGCAAAGGATAACAGGTAATTTGGGAGCTAGAGAAAGCTTTTCTTTTCCAGTGAGTGTGTGCTAATTAACTGTCTATCTCACAAATGAACTATTAGTAGAAGGTGCTTAAGTAAAATGCCCTGAAGCTGCCATTTTGCTTCTTAACCATCTTCTCTGGAAAAAAAAAATGTTGGGATCTGCTGTGAAGCCCAGTCATAGAACTGAGGAGAGCCTGCAGCAATCCTTCTGCAAGGATGCTGGCAGCATTTCCATCCTAACTCCGTTTAGATCTCTTGGCAGCTTTTCACTGTAGCAATGACAGTTTTCTTTTAACCCACCTTTTATACCTGCTAGGTTTTCCTGGAAGCACCTTCTCTGGTTTGTGCTGCATATATTCCAGGCTACTGGATTTTGGATTCATTATGCGTGTGTAATATGAGTGCATCTGATCTTAGAAACTACAACTTAAAGGAGTTTCTAGACTGCTTTTTCTGAGGTGATGCTGATGTTTTCTCTGCTCATTAGGGGAACAGAATGTGCCATCGTACTGGCTTTTGACTGTTGGGCTTCATTGTGGCAGGGAGGGGAATGTGGCTGTTTTCCTTTTGCTGTATTTGTGGATGAAGGTCGCGAGTGTTTCCTTGCGCTCACTCTGGGTGCTGGCTCTGTAGCCTCCATTTATGAATTCACATTAGGATTTTTTACTACTCGATTACTGCTTGCTATTTACCTCCTGTGCTGCTGCTTTTCTTGTGAAAGCATTGTGGTGACTGAGGTAGTGGGGACTGCTCTGCAAACACCTCCTGCTTCCTTTTGGGGGACAGGGCTTCTCTGTTTAGGACACATGGGAATCTGAAAAAAGCATCAGGAATGCAGACAAGGTTTTGTCCCAGCTTGTCAGCTACCCATCAGAACAGATGCAAGCTGTGTGTTTCAGTCTGATGCCTTAGCACCTCCTTTCTTCATCTCCCTGGGAAGGCAGAAAGGACAACCCCAGCTCTATTTTCACCAGGGGAAAGTGAGAATTACTCACCACAACACTGCACAAGTCAGTCTGGATTTATATCGGCATGATTGAAATGGGCTTGTAATTGCACTGGGGAGAAGGGAAGTTCAGATTGCTTTGTTTCCAGCATAGGGTGGCTGTTTCGTGGAACAGGTGTCCTTGCCCTGAGCCTCAGAGCAGATTTCCATCAGGAGCAGGAGTAGACAGGGATTTCTGTCATGGGGTGGGTACCTCTTCCTCCACTCCTGGTGCGGCTGTTTGGTTCCCAGTCTCAGCAGCTGAAGGCACCAATAATATTACTGCATACAGAACTTTGCTGGGGCACAACAGCTTGCACAATTTAATTATTTTAATTGGAATTAACAGGGAAAATAATTCCCTCTTTCAGCAGGAATAAGCAGGATAGGGACTGTCAGTATCTTCTAAAATGAGCTCTGCTGAAGGTGGAGGTGCAGAGATATGTACTCAGCCTGCTTTAATGAGATTTGGCTGTAATGTTGTGATGAAATTATTCTAGGTTAAACTCAATCACAGAAAAAATGTGTGCTTCATTGTATTAAGTCATATTTGATACTCAGAAATCTCATTCATATTATTGGTGAGATAAAAGCCATCAGGAACTATGTAATTTTGAGAGATTTGCATTCTCCAAATAGGTGTTGGAGAGCAAATATTGCTTCTAATGGTGCGTCCAGATATACTAGGGTGTGACAAGTCATAGATTTAAGTCAGATTAAACTAAGAAGAAGCAATGCAGATTTGCAAAATATTGAGATTATTTTAGAAGACTTTGACATAGAAAGCAGCCTTCAGCTGATAGATCATGAGTTGTTTTAATTTAAGTTAAATGAAAGGCTAAATATTGAACTGTAACTAAGATTTATTATTTCACAAAAGTGAAGGAAACTAGTTATAGAGGCAAACTAAAGTGTAGAGCCTTGGATTTAAATGTAAAGGTGGCTTGGATTACTTTTTTTTTCTCTATGAAAGAAGGAAGAAAACCTGTAGAATTAATGTGCCAGACAAAGGAAAGATCTTCTAAAGACACTTAGTCTAACAAATTTTTAAAAACCCACATACAAAGTAAGCTAAAAAGGGGGATATTTGATGCAGGCAGGAAGTCCGCAAAAATACAAAATGTGATTCACCAAAGAAAGTTACTACTCTCTGGCCAGAAAGCATAGGGGAGAAATGAGCATTACAAATAGAAAGAGACGTTAGGGGTTTTTTATTTTATTTTTTTTTTTAAGAGTGTGAAATGGACAGTGAGAGAAAAAACAAAGCCAACATAGAGTAAAATGCTATTTAGCCATTAAAACCACAGCAAGAAAGAAGAAGTAGACCTGATTTGTGATGAGGAGCCAGTAGAGGCTGAAGGTGATTTAAAGGGATCCCTGAATATATGAACAGAAGGAATAGTGCTTTTCATTGCTTGGCAGGGAGGGTGTTGCCAGAAAGAGTGGAGGAAGTGAGTATCTGGGAAGAAAAATGAAGCAACTGTAACTAAGGAGGAAATGGTGCATCAGACTGCTGAAGGATCTGACAAACCAAATTGTGAGTCTTGACATACAGTTTTATGAAGGCTGTGTTGAAATGTAATTCATACTGGGGAGCACAGGAATTTTATTTAAAAATCAGCAAAATATGCATTATGGGCATATACAGGCTCATCCTTTTGACTTTATTGTTATCCAAAAAGGGAAGAATCATTTTAAATGATGGAGATAATGAGAGAAAATGTTACTGGAGTTTAATAAAGGTAGATTGGGCAGATTACTGTGGTACTGGTCTTTGTAAAATAGCTGACTTTCTATATAGGTGCAATGCAGTAGATCTATCTGGATTTCAGTAGAGCATTTGCTATCATGTCACATGCGTTATTAGTCCAATTGAGAAGGGCAAGACTAACAGAAGAGAGGATTGCAAATGGCGTAGGGATGCCTGAAGTGGAGATGACAGCAGATTGTGCTGCAAGGGTGAGTCTTACCCGGCTGCAAAGCTGCTGAAATTTGAGTGAGGAAAACACATACTGAAGCCAGATCTGTGAAGTGCTGTCACTGCAATGGGCTGCTGGAATATTGCATAGGAAGAACACTGTAATTCTGGGCATTGGAGTTAGAGAAACATCAGTTGCACAGAAAGCTGGCATATTAAGTGGATACTAGAAAATTGGCCTAATAATAAGAATTTGGAAACAACAGCTTAAACCTTGGCTGTATTATTCAAGGCCAGGTTGAGCAGGGCCTTGGGTGACATGGTCTAGTGGAAGGTGTCGCTGACCATGGCAGGGGGTTGGAACTAAATAATCTTAAGATCTTTTCTAACCCAAACCATTCTATGATTCTATGATTATTTGCATCAGGCAGCTGTGAACCATCAGTGAAATGCAACTCAGAAAATGCCAAATGACTGTGCAAATAGTAATAGGCACAGATTACCCACAGAGAGCTAAGGGTGTACTGAAATGCTAAAGAAGTCATCACAAAGACCCAGTTTAACTTGTGCATACATTTTTGATTATTTGTATTAAAAAAGATGGAGCAGGGCAAGTTCAAAGAAGGTCTTTTCATATGATCTGCATTCAACAGATTTGCTTAGTCCCCAGCAAAATGGAAGATGAAAATGCATTGTAATTACTGTATAAATTAACACCAGGGGGTAAATGCCAGCAATGTTTATGCTAAAGGCCAGAGCTGGCACAAGAACAAATGGTCACTGCCTGGCAGTTAATCCAACTCAATAATTTGTTTGAAAGTGAAACTTGATGGACTTATGAAAGAGATGATGAGATATTATCAGGAACTGGACAGTATGAACCAGGAGGGTACTTTCTTTCTAGTAATTTTCCTCTGTCTTAGAATAGCCATTTTTTACAGCTTGAAGTCCAGTTATGGTGAGATTGTTTTATTTTAAATTGAAGTAATTTTTAAATGACATTGGGGAGAAAATTATAAATGGCAAAAACCCTGTAAGTATTCCCTTGGAAAATTGCAGAAGTGCTTATTAAATACACCTTTGTAGGATGCTGCCAGTGAATTGTAACGCTCAAAAGGAAGGAAATTGCCAAACATGGCTCACAGTGCTACCAAAGGACATTGCAGTGTAAGCCTCTGTAAATGGCTGAAGTTGTTTTCCTGTTAAGCATGTGTACCACCAAGGGACTTTTCCCAGCCATGCCCAGGCTGACTCTGCATACAGGACACATCTAGGGGCACAGCAAGCGCCTGCATGTGGCACAGCTGTTGCCAAAGCAATGGCCGGCAGTCTTGGTCCATCAGGAGTGTCCAGGGATCTGGGAAAGAGTTTGTGAGTCCTTCCTCAGTCTGCCATATGGGGTCAGTTTTCTTCTTGTCAGATGAAGGCATAGTGGAGTTCCATGGCCTGCCAGGCCTGGTACCTGAACCCAACCCATTTGTTAGAGCCCCTCAGCAAGAAACATGTGGGACCTCATTTTGTCACACCTGTGCCACACCTTTTATTCATATAGCATGAGGGATTTATAAGGGAATATGTTCTTGGCTGGGAGCTGTGCTGGCAATTCTACCTGAACACTATTTTAGAAAACACAATTTTTCCCAAAGTCAAATGAAGTTAATTACCTGCTCATCTCTTTGCATTTCCCATTGTTCCCTTGCACTTTGCTAAGAGATACAGATGCTTATGATGTTTTCAGCTCACTTGCGGCTCAGTGATTAATATTGTGCAAGTTGTTGAGTTTATGGATACTAGTGATTTCCTGCTCTACTTAACGTACTTAAGTAAGCCTGGTTTGTTTTTCTTCCTCTTGCTAATATCCACCTGGTGAGTTAATTGTGTAGGAAAGCAGCCATAGAAGACAGAAAATGCAAAAAACATGACATCAACTCAGCTGGGAGTATTTTGCAGTTCAGACCAATGTGCATTAGCGAAGGGAGTGTGTAAGAGGCGGGGTGGCAAAGTTTGCTGTGTTAGAGGAAGCTGTTTCTGGTGATGTTCCCTTGATACAGTGCTGAATTGTGAGTAGAAGTAATGTGCTCTGTTCTGAGCTATCTTGGTTTGACTGCAGGGAAGGGCAAGCCGTGCATGGATTGTGGCCTTCCACTGCAGAAGCTTGTATGAGAAATAGATGTCACTCTTAAAGGTGAATATTAATTTAAAAAAATCATTCTTCTGTTCTTCAATATTTATTGCTGTTCTGTGAATTGATGGGAATTCAGGCAGTGTTGCTTGGTTTACCTGACATGAAAAAGGATTTTACAAGGTTAGATCAAAGCCAAAATCCTGGAGGAGAGACGTGGCTGTGTTCAGTTCTTGTTGGGTAGCTCATTATCAGGGTATGGGAGACCCTTGTCTGCTAAGAGCATTGATACTTGAATCTCAAAGCAGAACATGTGAAACAGCAGTTGAAAGTGCTGAACCCAGTACTTAGTTGCACGCTTCCACTCTGCGTAAATAAATATCCAGTGGATCAGGGTTTTGAACAAAAGCCTCTAGAATTGCGGTGGAGTAGTCCAGGCCAAGAGGCAGTATAGTGTATCGAGGCTGGGCTGTTTTGGTGTCTCCTGGGGCAAGTGTTCTTCCAGTTCATAGGAAGCATCAGTTTATCTACTTGAGAGACAGCGGTTTTCCTTCCCAACCCGGCCCTGCTTTCTTCCTGGCCTGTTTTTCCTTTTTTCCCTGGCAGTCTCTGTACTAATTCTCCTTTGGCTTACCCTCTGAAATTGGATAATCTCAGTAGCTCCCTTCTTTGATCCCTGCCCAGTCCGTCCTAGTTTACCTCTTGCCTTCCTCCCTTTCCCGCATTTCCTTTTGTCATGCTTTCTGGTTGCTGGTCCAACTTTCCCTCATTTGTATTCAAATTGGCCAACTCTTCCATTTTGTCAGGATCCAGCAGAGAAGATAGATGAAAAGAAACCTCTCTGCTGTCTAATTCAGAGCAGTCCTGGCACAGCCTGTAACCATCCAGAGTTGAAATTGCCAGGAATTTCTTCACTGGAATGCATTCAGTTTGGACAGAATCAGTAGGAAATAACAGCTCTTGAACTACAGCACATCTCCCCTGTACTCATGTGTGAACTGCTCATTTTCACAGATCATCAGCTTAGCTAAATCTTGGGTGAATATTTTTTACTCTGAAGGATGAGGATAAAGGATGTTTCTGCAAGAAAACTTAAGCAGAGTTAACAGATTTTTTCTTCCTTTTTTTACAGAAAATGTATGAGCTGTCATAGCTGAAAGTTTCCAGGTGAATTCATCTTGAAATAGTTGAAATTATCAGTCAAATGGTTAAAACTTGGAAAAGTTATAAGCATCTGAAAACAGGGGTTAATCATGGAATTTGTCGGACAACCTTAATAATAGTTTCACCTACAACAGCAAAATTCAGTAATGCAATGTATTTCTGAGGCATCAGCACTGCACAGATGAATACCATTAGATAAATGGGACTTAAGAGAGTGCAAAACACTAGTACCTTGGCACTGAACACTGTGGTTCTACTTTCATATTTGTATTATATGAGGATAAGAACAAAATGGAAAACAGCTTGTTACTCCTAAAATGTGCACGTAGCAAAACACATGCTGCAGGTAGTCCCCAGCACTGTGTCACACTTTAGCCTCATCACCTGTCCCGTGTTTCCACCTCATAGCTCAGAACTGAGCAGGATTTGTGGCAGTGCCAAACTGATGGATAGCCATCCCGTTTTCTAAAGTGCCCTCCCTGACAGCACGGGCTGTGCCAACATATCTAACTGAGAAAGTCCAGGATAGCAACTCCAGGCCATTTATCAATTCAGTTTGAAGCTTGCAAGGTAGAATTTCTAACTTCTTCCAGTGTCAGTACCAGGAGTACAAGATATCCGTCCCCAGCAGGCTTCCTCCTTATGTAACTTTCTCCTCTGCTCAAGTGTAATGAACAGATTAATCCTGGAACCTGTGCATCAGTTTAGCCTATCTTTGCCAGGTAGACAGAAGAGAAAAAGCATGTGACAAATGGAGTATACACTTCATAGTTGTGCTTACCTTCTTTTGTCAGTTTCTTGACAGTTTTGTTGCCCTTGCTTTGCCCTGTTATAGATAACATTGGCTTGATATGAGTTTGTTCCAATAGGATGCATCTAAAAACATGAAAATATAAAAGTGATAGTGAGTCTAGCAAAGTGAAGAGGCTCTACTGTGACATGTAGAAAGATGAAAGTGCATTGAGCTTTAAGGTGCTTTTACTGCTAGAAATCAGGATGAGAACAGATATAGAGTACTTTCTGATTACTGACAGAGACCTTGGACCTGGCCAGCTCCCATATTTTCCAAAATGTTCTGCAACAAGGAGATCCCATGAGTCATCCTTGTCATGGTGATAAGCTGAGCCTGAGTGAAAGCATTGGAAATGCTTTGCTGTGACATTAGCTTATGGCTTTCTTCTTGCCGCAGAGAACCAGTGTTGCAGTGGGATAACATTCGTGGGAAATGCAGAGTTGTTTCCACTAGCTTTTCTCATTAAATGGGCTGAATTGTGCAGTGTGGTCAAGGTAGTTCAGCCCTTCACCTCTTCTTCAGCCAATCTATTCTTTAGAAACATCGCTTCCTGGACAACCAGACAGCTTCTGCATATGTCTGATAGTTTGGGCAGGCAGGCAGTTGTCATGGTTATGGATGCTGCCTAAGAACCAAAATAGATGTATAGAAAGACAGTGAGAGAAGTTGGCACAGATCCTGTCTTTTCTGTACACGAGCTGACAGGATGTAGCATGAAGGAACCACCTGTGTCCTGGCTCCCTCCTGCTCCCTCAAAGACAGGACTAGCCATGTGTTTGGCCTTAACTGCTGGAGACAGCAAAAGAATCTGAACTGTCTGAAAAATGAGAAGTCTCTCAGTGAAAATTTTGTGGGAGAAAATAGACAAGTGAAGATGTTAATTTCTTAGAAAAAAAAACCAACCCACATTTCTTGAGTTTTAATATGCAGGGAATGAAAAATATCCATGTCTGAGCGTGTCAAATGTTCCTTCTCCCTCTTGGAGAGAAATACCAAGGCGTAACACTGCCTGTGCTCTTCTCAAGCTGGCTTCCAAATGCTACTTGTTTTTAGCAGTATCTTTTTTACTGTTTCTCATAATTACAAAACACTTCCTTGGGTTTTCTGTACAAATGCATCAAAACTGAAAGCTCTAGGGAGTTCCACTGAAGACATGGTGAGCTGCACCTCCTTGGCTTCTGCTGCAAAGCACACTCAAGCCCCTGGGGAAACCAGCCCAGCCTGTGCAACTGCACTGGTTTGTGAATTGAGGGTAAACAGCTGCAAGCCATGAATGTCAGCCCCTGAGAACTACCAATCAGAGTAGTTCCTCTCTGTGACAAGCAGATAGATAAGCAGTCCAGAGGTCATGTAACTCCATCTGCTCCTGCAGGTTTGCAATTGCACCTGGAGAGCAAGGGATGTTGGAAAACAAAGCATAGACACTGGAAGAAGGTGGTGGAGAGTTTTAGTCAAAGGTGGTGCATGGTTTTGGACAGAGCCTTGGTTGAACTCTGCACCCAGGTCCTCACAGGATCTCAAACAACAAGAATTTTGGTTGAATTCTGTCTGCTGGCATCAGATCCTGCACTATCATGCCTTACTCTAATGCTTTCCCTCTCTTTCTGTTACGAAGCCTAAAACTACCTGGACATTTATTTGTAACTCCACAGGATAAAGGGTAAAAGCAGAGGGGTTATTCTGAATGCTCTCCCTTTTGAAAGCCTCCTATAGTAGGGTTTTAAATTGGTTTAGGGACAGAGCCTAAATGTGATAAAATGTTAGTTAACATGATGGGATAATCAAGTCACTTTGATTTCTCCCCAGGCAAACCTCTCTGCAGTCTATTAAAATGAAATATGATGCCACTGCCATTTCCCTCAGCTGTAGTCAAGGAGATATTTGTTTTAATTCAGCACAAGATTGCCCCACAGGCTCCGATTTCTACTACCCATATTGACGTTTGTAATTTATTGTCCTTTTACAATACGCACTAAAAGGATGTTGTGTTTACCAGGCTGGCTTTTGAGAACTTAATCTCTGAGTCAGTCTGTATAGGATATACTGGAATTGTTCTCTGTCAGTTGTTAATGTGCTGTGTCATACAATATTAACACAGGCCCAATTTGTTTTTAAGCCAGTCTTGGGTCTTGGGTTTAGTAAGGGACACAAATGGAATATAGCATATTCACAGAATATAATCATATTATCCTGAGTATGATTAAAACAGAGAGGCCTCCTTGTCCCAACTTTCATACATTTCTTACTAGCTGGGTCTTCACTTTCAAATATAAATGACCTGAGAGGTATGAGGAACCAGACCATAGATGATAGTACATGTTACTGTCATGTTTCATCCAGCAGGGATGCATTTCATTAAACGGTGTATAATTTATAAGGCATGTTGGGTGAAAAATGCTGCAAAAGTGCAAACCCATGTTTTAAACTCCCAGTTTAAGCAAGCCTATGAGAACTGGAACTATCTAAAGGTTACAGGCACTAATGCCATGTGAAGCCATGCTGAGCATAATTCACGGGTTGGAGTAGGTGATGCAGGCAGCTACTTCCACTCTTTTATCTAATACATTTTATAGTTGGCAAATCTGATTTTCACAGAACTAGACTTTTTCAGAGGGATAATGACAAATTGATGAGACGCTATAATTTTTCAATTAGATTAATGGAAACAAAAAATTCACACAACAAAAGATTTCACTTCCATTTCCACTTTCCTTTTTTGGATTTGGCTTTGGTTTGGTTTTGGTTTTGGTTTTTTTCTCTTCTGACTTGCTAATGCATCAGTATCTTGTCCTGTTTTGAGCCAGTAACATTCCAGATATTCCTAGCAAGGATGGTGGTTCACTCCCACCATCATGTATGTGGCTGTTGAGGCTGAGATCCTAGGCCCTGCAGCCCCATGCTATGTTATATTCTTGTGGTTACATATCTTGCCATTTTGTTTCTTTTGGAGAGCAAGAAAGGGCAAAGTTTGGCTAGACCACATCCTTGGAACCAAAGTATTATTGTAAGTCTTGTGCAGCATTTTATATTTCTTAAGACCAAAGAGTATAGTGAAAAAAAGGTAAAAGCAAAATTGCTGGATGGAAGAAGAGCTGTTAAACTAGTTCAGATCAGATTCCTTTGAGATGTGGCTGAGGATTTATAGTTGGATCTCATTGTATCTCAGTATGAGATACTTCAGTGAATCAATGAGGAGATGCATAAAACCCCTTCATCTTTCCTATCCATCTCCTCTTATTCTTGCCCATCTCAAAAGCTTGTCTTATTAGAGAAATACAATAAAAGACTAATTGCAAAGAATGGGGGATTTTAATGACTTCATTTACATGTAGAGAATTAGTCTAAAATCAATATTAGGCTGTCAGAAAGGAGAATTAAGCAAATTTTTTTTCTGGTTTTTCATTGCAAGGAAATGGAAATTTAAGCAGTGCAGTTTTGAATACTCTTTGGGATTACTTTCCTGTTTCCTTCCCTAGCAGCTTATCCTCATTCATTTAAAGACTTCTTTTCTTTTTTTTTTTTCTTTTCCCTAATCAAAATTCAAGTATAAAGGGAACTTTTAAAGTTTTCTTTGTACTTATGGCAAAAAGCTGGCCAGTTTATCTGCAGATCCTGCTGTCAGATGATGTCAGAAAGGGATAGTGCTTTTACACTGACAACCTAAAGTTGAGGCTGAGAAGGAAACTCTGAAAAATATGCCGACTGTTCTGTAGGAACTAGATTGTCTCCCCCAAATATGGCCTTTGCTGATGCCTAGAGAGGTGGATAAATGCAACCTGAAGACTAGTCTCAATAACACTGTTGCAGTTAATCTTTAATCACCCTGCGAACAGTACATGGCTGAAGTTTCCAAGCAGAGCACCAGCAAAGTGAGCCATCAGTTTGTGAAAGCTACACATTATTTTAAATTATCATCCTTGGCTGCAAAAGCAGTTGCAATGGACTCTTCTCTCATCAGCGTAGGGCTCCATTCACCTCCAGGGTAAAGCCAAGTGACAGTGAAGTTCTGTCCCAGATGCAGGACGCTTGACATGTCCTGACGTGGTAAGCTGGCCATGGCTTTTGTATGAAGCAATCACTGGCTGGGGGCTACACCACCCCATTGATCCATCTTGCTGAGCCTGGAGGGCAACTAGCTCTCTTCCCTGTCTTGATGGAGGATAAACTGTAGATCAGGTCCTACGTCTCTTCATAACTTCTGTACAATGCCATACATGCCAATGTTACTGCCTAAGTAACATAATTAAATAACCATAAATACCTATAACTTCCACAGAGATCTCTCCATACTTCCATACTGCTCCTGGAAGGGGCTACTGCAATCCACATACTTAGTACCAGTGATTGACCTCTGGGATGGGGCATGTGTTTGTTCCCCACTTTGCCATGTTACCAGCCCCTCTGGTTACTCTGTTCCTTCTCATTCACTGCTAGATGAGAATCCCAAATCTCCACTATAACCACTTTCCTTCTTTAAAATACAAGCTTAAAAAGAAGCCATAAAGGGCCTAGAACTACCACTTGGTGAGATGCGGTGAAAATGGGAGTTATTTTATGTGAAGCATTAAGGTGAATGTACAAAACGGAAGGCAAAAAAGCCTCAGTGTCCTTGAGTGTGTAAAAGATGTTACCTTGAATGATCAGTGATTTGATGTTTTTCCTGAGGCTTGATACAGTCACTGGATTTAGAGTCTTCGAGTTTGAGATGTTCAGAGGATGTTGGAGGGACGGTACGGCCCGGCACAAGCAATCCAGGAGGTTCCTCAGTTGTGTGGAAGACAACTTCCTTCTGCAAGTAATAGGGGAGCCGACAAGGAGAGGTGCAATGCTTGACCTCGTGCTCACCAGCAGGGAAGGGCTGTTGGGAAATGTGGCGCTCCAGGGCAGCCTTGGTTGCAGCGATCATGAGATGGTCAAATTTGAGATCCTCAGGACAGTGAGAAGAGTGTGCA
>WYDI02003289.1:0-16335 GCA_009867235.2 Psittacus erithacus
GTGTTCAAGGCCAGGTTGGACACAGGGGCTTGGAGCAAGCTGCTCTAGTGGAAGGTGTCCCTGCCCGTGGCAGGGGCAGGGGCTGGAGGAGCTTTAAGGTCCCTTCAGCACAAACCATTCCACGAATAGTTGAGTTCTTTTGACATGGATAGCCCAGAAGGAATCCTGATCTTTGACTCTCGGGAAGGACAAGCGTGCTGTGGGACTGTTGTTTTTCCCCAAAGAGGATTTTTGCCTTTCCCTTCCCCCTCCCCAGCCACATCAGTGGCACTGCTGCACATTCCAGCAGTGATATCACATCACTGGCTCTGGGGAGCTGAAGCAGAGGGGAGGGAGCCAGTGGTAGCTGCTGCCCCAGCAGCCAAACAGCGCTTATCCCCTGGCACAGCACGGCCCGCGGGGCTGGTGGCAGCCTGGGGTTAAGACCCCTCTGAAAGAGAACTGCCTCTGCCTGTGCTTCTGTGTAGTAAACACTCCAACAGCCCTGTGAGAACAGAAGAGCAGCAGAGCAAACATGCAGACCAGAGCAGCACGAGTGATGGGATGACAGAACTTGGCTGCTTTTCCAGGGTTTAACAGCAGTTGGGGTAATTCCAGGGCTGTAGGAGAACAGCCTTGAATTGCTGCTTGTTTGACGGGACTTCTGTAGTTATTCTTCTGCAAGCACAAGTGCGTAGCTTCCTTTTCCCTCTGCGGCCTTCTGAGCAAGCGAAGGGCGTTTTAATTCACTCCAGATTACCAGTGACATGTTCAATGGGAGACTCTGTTCTTGGCTCATTTCGGGTAGCAGTTCAGAGCTGTCTTTTTATGCTCTACGAGTAATTCAGCTACTTCTATGTATTTATAACCAGCTTCATTTAGTCTGTACTTCAGTAGCGCACATTACTTGGGCTTCTTTCTGTGCTTTCAGCTGAAATCACAAAGTTGTCAAAGTTGGACGTGCTTCTTCCACAAGAGAATTCTCCAGAGATATTAAGTCCATATCTATCAGGAGGAGCCTTTCTGCTGTGTTGTAACGCAAGTGCTTGAGCTCTTAAGAACTGACTGAAGACACATCCGTGAAGTGCTGCAAAATGCATTGCACAGCTGAGTTTGGGAGGGGTCCTGTAGGAATATGTATTTAGCTCTGAGCCTGGTCAAATGGGGAGGCAGGAGATGGGAGGTTCCTCTGGGTTTCCAGGTAAGTCTATGGAAGGGTAGAAGAAACCCAAAGGACGGAGTCAATAACATTTGTCAAGTGAAACTTGGTAGTTTGCTGGATGTGGTTTGCTACTGCTTGTCCCATTGAGGTGGGGTTTAATTGTAGCTGTCCCAGTTTATACTGTCACAGGGAAACTTGGCTTGGAAGCAGCCTTTGGAGGATCTGCCCCAGCTGGGAAGCTTTGAAGTGTACACAGTGGAAATGTGGGTGCTGATGGGTTCATCCCTTCTCCCCTCCCAAGTACAGAGCTGCTGCCTTCCTGGCTGGTGAGGCTGTGCTGTGGGTATGTGTCTCATGCCCAGCACCAGAACTGTACCAGATACAAAGATTCCCTTTGGGAAAAGGGGGTTTGCCTTAAAAAAGGCCTTGTCAGATCTGTCAGTGTAACTGTTTCTCTGCCTTGTCACTTCAGTCTGACTCAGCAGCTCAAGTCCTGATTTAGACCTGCAGTGACTCAGCTCGAGGCTTTTAGCAGCAGCTGAGGAAATGTGTGGAGCAAATGCTCTTTGTAATGCAAAGAACTGGGAAGAGCATCCTCTGGAAAGGAGCAGGGATAGGTTTCTGATCCAGTAACGTCAAGAAGCTCTTACAGTCTTGGTGTGACAGCGATGACCCTGGAATTCCAGTTTCTGGCTGAGCTGCTGTAGCTCATGCTGGCTTTCGCACAGGCTTTGAGGGCTCTGCTGAGCCTCCAAAGCCAAACTTTCACACTGGTTTTCTGTCTTTTTAAGTGGTAAATACCTTCTCATCATTGAGTACATAAGGAGGAGCCTGTGTCCTGGGTTCAGCTGTAGCAGTCGTTTTTCTCCTTAGTAGCTGGGGCAGCACTGAGGTTTTGACTTTAGCCTGAGAACAAGGCTGATAACACACCTGTGATATTAGTTGTTTACCCCAATCAAGGACTTCTCGTTCTCATGCTCTGCCAGTGAGGAGGGGTGATTCCAGAGGTGTTTAGCATTCAGCAGTTGTTGGTGTGGGGTCTCTATGCCAAAGACGGGCTGTGTGCTGGGAGGCATTGCACTCATTGTGGCTTTAAACCCCCCTTTAGGCAACTTTTCAATCTGGGGAGACTAAGACTAAGGAAGTTGGCTGGTTTCATGTGGACTTTTAGTAGTGCAGGTTTTGAGGATGGAGCATACAGGCTTCTGTTAGAAGTTACAAAGCTGTGTTTTAACTCCTTGGTGCTTGGCAGCCCTGGAAGGTGTGTCAGTGTTTGGCTTACATCTATGTTTAGCACAGACCTGGAAGGCAACTTGCTTTGTGCTCTGAAGTGACCGTAGCCGGTCATTGCAGCCACTGATTGATAGTGAGCAGTTCCTCGGCTGACACTGGCCTTGTCTTTCTGATGTAGAATGATGGAGCTGCAGCTGCACTCATGGTGATGCTTTAGCCTTAGTCCTTGTTTGTAGCAGTAGGGGCTTCATCAGCTGTCAGTGAACTGAATTATGCACTCCCCTCGAGTGTGTCACCCTGCAGAGCCACTCATGTAGCTGAGAAGTAAAAGGTAATGCCTCTGGCACTCAGTCCATGGGCCCTAGGTTTTCCAGCTGCTGCTGTTTTCCCCAGGGCAGAGGGGTCCCTCTGAGGCAGGAGCAGTGGGTGTTCATGGAGCCTTCCATCTGCCTGGTGCCTGAGCAAAGCTTTACCTAGGTGTGCTTTGTTAAAGCAGGTCATCAGATGTGCAGCTGGGGTTCAGAATCTGTCCTGCAGAGCCAGGGTCACCTGGTGTTACATGTTCAGGAGATAGAAATTACTCTTTCTATGTGCAGGCTAATAACCCTTAGATCTGTTCAACTGCCTGAGGCCAGGGGATTCCTAGAGAAGTGATGTTTTGTCCAGGTTCTGAGAACACTGTTTTAAATGGGGTCAGTCTTGCAAGTCTGAAGCTGTCTGTTTTCTGGTGTGATCTCTGGGAGGTTTTGGTGCAAACAACAGGTTCTCAGGTGTTGGTATTTGGAAACAGTGTGAAAACTCTTGGAGATGTGTGGAGCTGCTTGATTTGCAGAAGGAGCTGGGGAAAAGCTCTGCAGGCTCAGGTTTTTAAACACCTTTTAAACAAGCTTTTACCTCTGCAGGTTTTCATCCTGCCCAAGAAAGGTGATTTGGATGGAAGAGGTTGAGGTGAGGGTGGTGGTGCACACTGAGCCCCTCTGCAACCGGTGCTTAAGAATGGCAATAACCTGCTGAGGAAACATGGATCCTTTAGAGGGACTTGCAGGAGTCACTTCGAACTGACCAGTGAAAAGGCGACAGGTAGAGGTTGTACTTTGGTTCTAGGGTAATCCAAGGGATGCAGACTGCGGAGGAAGCCAGGTTCCTAGAAAACAAGGCTGCCTCTTGCAGCAGGAAGGAGTGAAGCATGAGCGAGGGCCTGGAACAGATGTGCCTGGACTGGCTTCTGCTGTCTGTGGAAAAGCGATGTTACTGTTCCCACTGGTGGCGAAAGTGCCTCATTCTAATCCTCTCCTAATTCTTTATGGGTTTCCTTTTCTAATAACATTCATGATATGCCAGCAGGGGTTTCCCTTTAGTATAACAGGAAATGCAGAGCCTTAAACTGCAAGGTGAGGAGTGTGCTCCGAGACCTCCCAGCCTGTCGGGATGTGCTCAGCCCAGTGGGGTTGTGCAAGTTTGGAGGCAGCTGAGCTGCCATGTGTTACTTTGCTATTTATATGACTAACTGCTTGGTAATCCAGCATATGGCATTAACTCCTTTAAGCACTTTTCCCTCCTCCTTTTCTTCAAAACTACCTTTTAATTGGAGCCTTCAGCTTTCCAAAGGGAGGGAGCGAATTTGCCTTTGTTTGGGATTCTGTTGTAATCCTCAGAATGAAGCCAGGAACTCTCACTCTTTTTTGTGGCCGATGAGCCATTAGCGTTGGGGCAGCAATAGGACTACACTGAGATAACACTGGTATTTAAACAGATCTTCTGAATTCACATCTCTATGCAGATGCCACACCTTGCTGCTGTCAGATCAGCCCCTAAAGCCTGTAGGGGTTTAAAAAGTCTTTTCTATGTTCTGAATTAGCTGATTTTCAGTTAATAATAAACTCTTCAATCTCAGAATCATAGAATAGTCAGGGTTGGAAAGGACCTTAAGATCATCCAGTTTCAACCCCCCTGCCATGGGCAGGGACACCTCACACTAAACCATGTCACCCAAGGCTTTGTCCAACCTGGACCAATCCTGCAGTACAATGCTGCTGAGAAGAGGGATAGCCAAATAGGAGTGGCTTCATAGTTCCTGTGATCTTCAGTCTCTGCTCTTTACCATGTAAAGAAAGTGATGCCAAATACCTTTAGGAACAGGCTTCTGAAATCCTGACTTGGGGAAGGTGAACTCGGGGGTGGGGGGAAGATGAATGGTTTAATGCAGGCTTCACAGTGAGACTTGTGTGAGGGAGAGTCCAGTGTTGAGTGTGGTGTCAGTAGGTTTCTTGCCTTGGTTTTATTGAGTACAGGCCTTATAAAATGGGGTATTTAGGGAAGAGACTAAAGGTCCTGTAAGGCCCAAGATCTTGCAGGACCTCCTGTAACTTGGTTACTTCGCCCCTGTGGTCAGTTTTGAGGCTCTGCTTCTTCCTGAGTGATGCTCAGCCTGATGGACTCCCTCTTTCTTACAACCTGTCCCCTGAGCAAGTTACTGAAGAAGGCTCTAACTCTGGACAGAGTCAGTGCTGTGTGACAGGGACATTTCTTGCAGTGGAAGTGCCCAGAGGAGCTTGGGGCTTGAGTTTTTTCTTTGTCTCTTGCTTTTCAGAGGACTTTCCTCTTGCTGGTTTGGGAAGAGAATCCCCTCCTAGCCAGATGCTGTGAAAGCATCTGCCGTTTCCCCACAGCACTTGCTGCCTTTTTAGGTGGTTTGGGGAAATCCTCAAACTGAAAGTATTTTGGATCCTCTCTTGTCAAAACACAGATTTTCCCAGCTTCCTCTTCCCACCGCACTGAACCCTGGCTGTTTGTGTGTTGTGTATGTGTGCATGTCTTCTCGCAGCTTTCCTAGCAGGAGGCCAGTAAGGTCTGAAACATCTCCAGCTGACCTTGGAGCAGCTCCAGAAGGGCTGAAGGCAGTTGATAAGTCAGACTGAAGCTTTCTGTAAGCAATGTGGCAGAGGAGTGCCTGAAGCTGGAAAGAGGAGGGGAAGGAGATAGCACTGCAAACCTTCACAGAGCACTTCTTCCACCTGCCCTCAGCAGGTGGATGAAAACAGATACTGGTGGCGGGCAGAGTTCTGGAGGAGGGGAAGTTGGTCTTAGGGTTGATTTGCACTCTGATGTTGTGTATCATGATTGCTTCTCTCCTATAAGAGAAAGGCATGGACGTTAAGCAAATAACTGTATTGTAAATGGGAGAAAGGGAAAGTCTGGAGAGGTGCAAGAAGGAGTTTATGTGGGCAGAGTGGTGGATTACAGCTGGGTGCAGCTGGGGAGTTGATATCCCTCTGTCCTCGGGTTTCTGCTTGGCCCTGCTTGCCTTTTCCTGTGCCAAATAGTGGAGTGTCACTTCCCTGACTGGGAGGCAGATTTACAGTCACCAAGAAGTGCTGCGTGAGGCAGATATGAACCAGCAAAATATGTAGGTCAGGTACTGAGCACTAGCAGTACCTGGTGGGACAGACATGGCCTGTACATGATGTGCAGCCCTGTTCTCTGCAAGGTCTGGTGCCATTGTTATAGCATCAAGGCCATAGTTTGCTTGGGAGTTCTCTTGGCTTTTTGCTGTGTGTATGTGATGAACGTCTCAGTCTGGGGAAGAAAGTCAAGGTGTGGTTTGTGCCATGATGATACAAGGGAAGGAATTTCTGCTTAAAACCAAAGTAGAATTAGTTGTGCCCCCCCTGAGGACAGTGAAGCTGTTTGAGTGGGAGCCTTTCATGGGGGTAATGTGCCTGATACTATCCAGTTGGGTCTGGGTGCCTTTTGGAATCTATGAATTATGCTTCCTAGGAACTTCCTAACCCTCTTGCCATAGCAGCCTATGACATGAACTAAGGTTGGGATCACATCCCAAGTCTGGTCTGGCTATTCCGTGCTGCTTCACTTGCCCGGGCTACCTTGTCAGCGAGGCTGTGTGGGTAACTGAGCAGAGAGCTGAGGCAGGTGGTGTCTTCTCCTCCCAGAGACCATGGCGAGCCCTGCTAAGGACAACTATCGAATGAAGAGCTACAAGAACAAAGCCCTAAACCCTGAGGAAATGCGCCGCCGAAGAGAAGAGGAAGGAATTCAACTGCGCAAACAGAAACGAGAGCAACAGGTAACTGTCACCTTGAGTAGCTTGTGTACAGCCTTAACACAACCAGGATTGTGCTGCTGCCTAACTGGAATCTTCAAGGATCTGTGCATTAAGGTTCGTTGGCAGTCCTCTTATTTTTCCTGTTCTAACCAACATCTTGCTTTTCTCTTTCTCTTTGTACCTGGTGCAGAGCACACAGCCCATATCAGGAGCTTTCCAAGCACTTTTTCCTTGGGGTATTGGAGGTTTTTGTTCACAGATCCTTGTTGGTAAAGGGGTGTTTGGATTACTTGGTGAATGGGATTATTTCCTTGAAGCAGGAAGCACAAGTGGGAGTATGGGCTACACACACTAATTCTGAGCTGTAGTTTTCTTTTTGCCTTGGAGGTCTATGAACATAAGAGGTGATGTGTGGCTCAGACTGTTTGCTCTATCAGTGCATCACCTACCAGCTGCCTTCTCCCTGGTTTCCCTCACTTGCTAAGTCCAATTCTGCACTTGCAGACCAGTGTCTGAGGGCAAGACTTGGCATGTTTTATTACTGGGGTTTGGTGCCAAACTAGGCTTCAGAGGGCAGAACTGTTATTAATGACTGCTTCTCTGTTCAGGTTGTGCTCAGTCTAGCTGACAGTATCTTGTTTGAGGAACAAGAATGTCTAGTTATGAAGACTATACATCACTGCTTTCTAATAATGCCTCCTGTGTTTTGTTCCTCACCAGCTCTTTAAAAGAAGAAATGTGGAACTGATCAATGAAGATGCCTCCATGTTTGATAGTCTCCTTGTGGATCCCTACGTCAGTTCCACCACGTGTGGGGTAGGTGCCTGTTGTGATCATGCCTGTGGATAGATTTATCAGTGGGGACAGCAGAGAGCTGACACACTTGAGAGGTTTTTGCTTTGTCACTTTTGAGAACGTTGCAAATATTACTCCAGTGAACTGGAAAAGTCTGTCAGGAAGTAAATAATGTGCTGAGATCTCAAATTTGCATCTTTGGATTACTGGCTAAGCACAAAGTCGTGGTAGGCTGTCAGGACTGTGACGCCTTAGTGTGAAATGGAACCCTTATTCTGTCTCCTTTGCACGCTTTCAGGAGGGAGTGATCACAAGAGAGATGGTAGAGATGCTTTTCTCAGATGACCCTGACCTACAGCTAGCAACCACTCAGAAATTCAGGAAGTTACTCTCCAAAGGTAAAACTAACTCCTTCCTGCCATCAGCTCTGATGTAACCTCTCTTCTGCAAGCACTTGTGCTCATGTATTGCTGGACAGAAGCTTAGTGGCTTTGGGCTTAGGGGGGAAAGAAAGGTAGAATCTGATATGCTGTAATGATTTCTGGTTGTATGACTTACACAGGAAGTGATTGTGGAGAGTTCTCGTGCTGGGTCTGGTACAGGTGGGGATCATTCAGTGCAGTGACAACTCATCTCCTGTTAGACCTATGCGCTCTTTTGACACTGTTCTGCTGTTTCAGAGCCGAATCCTCCAATAGATGAAGTGATAAACACTCAAGGAGTGGTGGACAGATTTGTGGAATTCCTGAAGAGGAGTGAGAACTGCACACTACAGGTAAAGGAGATGCTGCTGGGGATTCATCATGGCATGCAGCTGTGGAACCTTCACAGCTCAGCAACCCGAACCCACAGGGGCTATCAGGGAAAAGTGGTGTCTTGAACCTGAAGGGTGCAGGTTCTGTGATGTATGGGAGAAGGCAAAGGGAGCCTGTAATGCTTTGGGAAGAAATGAAATGATAAATGGCTCTGAATTCAATTCTTGGAAGAATGCTGGCAAAAATACCGTAGTTGAGCTGCAGCAGAAGGGAATTTGGCCTCCCTGTCTTTGCTGGGAGCTAGTGGAGCCATGGAACGTGTGTAGGAAGAAATTGTGTGGGGAGAAGCCTTTATTGGAGGCTATTAAGTGCAGGTGAAGAGTCTGTTAGAAGGGGGTTAGGTAGAGCTGATGCTGCCATGGGGCACAGAGATGGAAATGGTCTGCTCCAGGTGTGTTTATGTGCTGTGTGTCTGCACTTTTCTTGCTGGAAGATGGTTGTATGGGTGAAATGATGTGGTGTGACTGGTGTCTTCTGCCTCCTGCTCTCCTGTCTATCCATAGAGCCTCCAAGAAGGCATTTAGCAGATGTGGCTCTTTATTGCTCAGGAAAGTAAAATCCTTTCCTTCAAATACTGAGCTGTTGGGATATAGTTTTTCTCTCACAACCTTTTTAGAAGTTGAAAGAATGATAGCCGGAACTTGCTGGCAAATATTTTGCTAAATCAGGATTATTTTAGTCATCCTCTTGTCACTTCTTTGGTTGTTCCAGTTCGAAGCAGCGTGGGCACTGACGAATATTGCATCAGGAACTTCCCAACAGACAAAAATAGTAATTGAAGCTGGGGCGGTTCCTATATTTATAGACCTGTTAAACTCTGACTTTGAGGATGTTCAAGAACAGGTAAGGTTCACTTCTTACTTTGGGGTTAGGGAGAGAACCACAGTGGGGTTGCCTGTGTTAAAAATGTGGTGTTAAAGCTGCGTGGCCAGTGTCTAACAACTGGCTTCAGTTCCAGTTTGCCTGGAATTACAGGGAAATGCTTTCTTAGCACACTGCCCTCTTCTTCCTCTGTTCAGAAACTGTGTGAATCCTAAAACTGTTGCTGTTTCCTTTCAGGCTGTCTGGGCATTGGGGAACATTGCTGGAGACAGCTCTCTGTGTAGAGATTATGTCCTTAACTGCGCTATTCTTCCTCCCTTATTAATGTGAGTAGCCATGAATACTTGCCAATCCAGTTCCTGATGTCCCAGTGCCTTACAGCAGAACAATATTTGCGCTGGGTGAATAGATTCCCTAGCAATTCATGGTGGTGATTGCTGAGAATCAAACCATTGGTTCCAGTTAAACCAGCAGTTCAGACAAGTATCTGATGCCGAGTGGGACTTGGTAGCTAACATGCCTTCTCACAAACCTTTACACTGTGCTCAGGCTGAAGCTGGTGCTGTGCAGTGTGCTTGTCTTTCTGGAGTCACAGTGCTCACTGTGTGTCCCTCCAGATGCCTGCTCTTTGTGCTTACACTGTGGATTTCAGGTGCTTGTCTGAGTGGGCTCCTCTAGAGCTGACGACAGGGAGCAGGTCTTTGTACCCACCTTCCCCCTGCAGCTCCTGGGCATGGTGCGTGCCCACCAGAGCCAGGGCTGTGTGTCGGGCACGTGCTTTCTCTGCTCTGGAAAGAATGAATCCTTATCCTGTCCTTGGCAGACTGAGGCTTTATCACAAATGGGTTGTTACCCTGCTACTCCTGTCAGTCACCTGGCAGCAGTGACTGCTGACAAGTCCTCAGCCCACAGGACTTGCTGTCCTCATTAGAGTGGAGTGACAGCAGTTTGTGTCCTCTGGTAAGGGCCATCTGACCTCAGATAGGGTGTGAGTGGCTGCCTGGGCTGAATTTGAACTTGGAACTGCATTCAACTAACTTGCCCTTCCTTCTGTGACTTCTCTAATGTGGAACTTGCCTTCTTGACCCACATCCCTTGTTGTTGGTAGCAGTAAGAGCTCTTTATCCTAAGAAGTAGTTGCATGTCACTTCTCTTCTTGCTTATGGAGGGGGCTCAAGAGGCACGCAGCATGGCTTGAGCTGCAGCAAGTGGAATAGTGGTTCAACTCCCTTAAAATCATACTGGTTCTTTTCCCCTTGATTCCCTTGCTGGCTTCCACATCAAGGATGATAATTCCTGGTGCTTGTCTCTTTAGGCTCCTTACGAAGTCTACCAGGTTGACAATGACACGAAATGCTGTCTGGGCCTTGTCAAACTTGTGCAGAGGAAAGAGTCCACCACCTGAATTTGATAAGGTGAGAGGAAATGCCTTGTTGGCAGAGAGGTGATGGGGAGGCACCCAGTGTAGATGGTTGTCTCAGTTCTTTTTGACTGCTGGACTTCTGTAAGTCATTCTGGGACGGAGCACGGTGAGGTTCTTCCTGCTGAGACTCATCTTGCTGCTCAGCAGGTGCTTATGTACCCGTTCATTTTCTGCCCAGCTCCAGTGGCAGACCATCAGCTGGACCCCTCAAGGAAGGGGCAAGCACGGGCTTCCCTGTGACTCAGCCTATGCTGTGGAACCTTTTAATCAACTCTGGAACGTTGAGACTTCACTCAAATTGTGACTGAAAACTTGATTCTGAGGGCTTTAAATGCTACAAAACAGGACTCCTGGAGCTGTGGGAGCTTTCCTGTTCCCCTTGCCTGGTGTGCTGCTGGCACTAACAGAAGGGTCTGCTGGCTTTGCAGCTGTCTCATCCTTTGGTAGAAGAAAACCATTCAGATCAATGTTTTCACCCTCAAAGCCTGAGAGCTGACACCTTGTTCAGATTCTATCCCTCACCTTGGATGAAATCTCAATGGAGTGTCATATAAAATCACTTGTAAATGATCAAAGTACTCAGAGTTGTAACTGTTGATGGTTGCTGCTCTGAATACTGAGCTATTTGGGGTTATCAAGAGTAAGAACTGGAGCAGTGCTCTTCCACAAGATATGTAAGGAGCTTCCAAATGGTAGCCTGCACAGTAGCACTTATCCCAGGAGTCCAGACGTGGTCCTAGAGGAAGGGATGTAATTTCACTTTAGCAATAACGCTGCTGAAGGAGCTTCAGACACTGATTATAAGGTGTGTGAGCCAGCAAGGAAGCTGCTGACTCTGGGGAAGGGAACAGTGGGCATCCAAGACTCATTATCTTGCCAGTCAGCACAACCACGTGGTGCTTTGCATGCAAACGTGGTGGTCCTGGCCACCGTGTGACTAACCTGGGGTGGTGGCTGTTGTTGTAGGTGTCTCCCTGCCTGCCGGTGTTGTCCCGGTTGTTGTTCAACAGCGACTCTGACCTGCTGGCAGATGCCTGCTGGGCTCTTTCCTACTTATCAGATGGTCCCAATGAGAAAATCCAAGCAGTTATTGACTCGGGAGTGTGTCGGCGACTGGTGGAGCTCTTAATGTGAGTATCTTGTCTTGCTGCTTCAGCCCAGCGAGACTGGGAAGCGTGTGCCTGAACCTGAGTTCATGTCAAAGCCCATCACACCTCTTGCGTGCACAGGATCCAGGTCGTGGGTTCTGTAGCTGGCTGCAGAGCAGTGATGGCATAGGAGGGTCTGAAGCAGGCTGAGAGCTGTAGTTTCATATCTTTTCTTTCTGAGAGAAGCTAAGTTCCTCCTGTGTGCTGGGATAAATTTGCTAAAGAGAGGTTAGAATGATGCTTCTAACATGTGAGAGAGGACTGCAGTGTGTCTTGTGCTCTCAGCCTTCAAACATGCTTATGGAAGCCTAGTTCCTAAGCAAATCCACAGGTGGCGAAAAGAGTGTCTACCAGAAATCAGCATGGCTTTGTGTCTCTGATACCTGTATGGGAACTTGGATAAAATGTTGGAATGAGCCTCTGCCACCTTCAGAACTGGGAGGTAGTTGTTTCCAGAATTCTCCTGAAAAAATCTGGGTGTTCTCATTGGGTTAACAACATCTTTTGGTCAGGACCAGGGGGTATGTAAGAGGTGAGATCCGTGATTGAGCCGTCTGAAGATGATGGAGTTAGGATGAAAATCTCTGCTCCGTGGCTGTTTTCAATGCCAATATTACTGTGTGCTAGGGGGAGGAATTGTAGGCAAACGATGCAGATGAGTTGCTGGGGAGAGAACCTTCTGCCTGTGTGTGATCTGATAGACTTGGCTTTGTCCTTGTGCTGTTTCTCCTGCAGGCACAACGACTACAAAGTGGCCTCCCCAGCTCTGCGAGCAGTGGGTAACATCGTGACGGGGGATGACATCCAGACCCAGGTGAGGGAGGTGCCTGTCTCCCAGGGAACGGGGAGGCTCTTCCCACTGAGGTTCATCTTGCTCTTCAGCAGATGGTGTGGAGTGCCTGCTTCATTTTCTGCCCACCTCCAGCCTGTCAGCTCTGGACCTGACACTGGTGATCTCACTTCTGCTTTCTTTCCCCAAAGGTGATTCTGAACTGTTCAGCCCTGCCTTGTCTCCTTCACTTATTAAGTAGTCCCAAGGAATCGATCAGGAAAGAAGCCTGCTGGACTATATCCAACATCACAGCAGGAAACAGAGCGCAGATACAGGTAGGGTCTTCTCCAGCCCACCTGCAGTGAACCTCAGTCCCAAGCTCAGCATTAAGGACTCTCAGCCTTTTTCCCTGGTAATCAGAGGTTGGGTTTATTCACATCTCTCATTCTGCAGTAATGTGCAAATTCGCTGCTCCCACCCATCTGCCAGTGGAGCAAAGAAAAGCCTTTTAATGGTACCAACAAAGACTGGCCTGAAATGAGTGCCACAGGTTGGATCATTGGAGCAGGAGCAGATACAGCCCCTACCTCTCCTTGCTCTGGTAGAGATGCCCCTTTGAAAAGCTGGAGCTTGTTGAGTTGTACTTTATCCTTATTGTGCCCTACATAAAGGCAGGTGAGTGATGGGAGCACTGCTACAGTATTGCTGCAGTAATAGGGGTTGTCTGTTGTGGGATCGACCATCTTGTGTTAATGGGATTTGGCTGAGGAATTGCTGAAGGGCACAGCTTGGAAAGTTCTTTTGCATTGACAAATGGAGGTGGAGGCTTCTCTCACGTTGCCAACTGAAGCCCTTGTCACTGCTCTCTCCCCAGGCAGTCATAGATGCAAACATTTTCCCAGTGCTGATAGAGATCTTGCAGAAAGCCGAATTCCGCACGAGGAAGGAGGCAGCGTGGGCTATCACCAACGCAACGTCAGGAGGAACCCCTGAGCAGATCAGGTATTCCCTGCGGCTCCTCTTGGGGAGCAGCTGTCAGTGTATGGAAGCTTTGCTTTTGTGGGAACTGTGAGGCAGATACAGGGGGGTGATGTGGAGAACCTCTGGGAGGGTACCTGAGGCAGAGCTGTAGCTGGGTCATGCCCTGAGCTGGGAATTGCAGCTTCCTTCTGGAAAAGGAGAAGCAAATCCAATCTGCTTCCCCCTCCTTCTTCAGAGAGCTTAGACCAGGCTAAATGTCCAAACCTGATGACAGATCCTGAGCAGTGCGTGTTGCTGGTGCTCTCTCTTCAGATACTTGGTAAACTTGGGTTGTATCAAGCCTCTCTGTGACCTGCTGACTGTCATGGACTCCAAGATTGTCCAGGTGGCCTTGAATGGACTGGAGAATATCCTGAGGCTTGGAGAGCAGGAAGCCAACCAAAGTGGGACAGGCATCAACCCATACTGCAGTCTGATTGAGGAGGCCTATGGTAGGTTGTGGCCTTGGTGCTCTTGGCTTTGAACACCACAAGGTGTCTGTTAGTTCTGTTGTTGCTTTTCTGCTGTGCTAAAGGATTTAGTATGCCTCAAACTGGCCAAGATTTGTTCCAGTGGTGTCTTTAGACTCAGGATTTGGGCATAGGACAAAATACTTGGAAGTAAAAACTATCTTTCTTCTGGTCTATGCTTCCTAGACCTGCAGCCAAGCTGATAACTGTGGCTTGTAGCAGAATTAATCAGAAATAAGCTGAGCTAAGTAAAAAGTGACACTTCTGGGTTTAAAATTGCTCTAACTGGACCCAGTTACACACGATGGATGTACCGTGGAAATCCAGAGAGGCTTCACTTTTCCCTGGAGCAGCTTAATTTGGTGGGTTTAATTAGGACAGGGAAAGCTGCTGCTGCCCTTCTGCTGGAGGCTACTGGGGCAGGCGCTGCTTCCTTCCCCTCCGTACCCCCAGCAACTACCAAGCTGCTTGTGCCCCCTGTTTTAATCTCACTGAAATGTGGGTTTGTCCCTAGCAGAGCTGGGGGAGCAGCTGCTTTCGCTGTGTCAGCAAAACAGGCTGTTGAAGAGACATTGGTGCTGCCTGATAGGAAAGCCACAAGCAGCTCTGGAGTAGCTTTAGGTGTCGGTGCTGCTCACCAACCCTGAATGTAATGCAGACAGAGGTCTTGCAGCGAACAGAGGAAGGGTGGAGGATGGATGTGGGGTTGCAAATACCAGGATCTGCTCATTTCATCCCATTCCATTTCTCTTTCCCTCCAAGGTTTGGATAAGATAGAATTCCTACAGAGCCATGAGAACCAAGAGATCTACCAGAAGGCCTTTGACCTGATTGAGCACTACTTTGGAGTAGAGGATGACTCTGCTTTGGCTCCGCAGGTAGATGAGAACCAGCAGCAATTCATCTTCCAGCAGTCTGAAGCCCCCATGGAAGGTTTCCAGCTATAATGTGCCCGGGGCAGGGAACAGAACACCACAAACTTGCTGGAAAGCAACCGAGAGCAGCTGATCATCCCATCCCCTTCTTGCACATGGGAGGCCAAGCACCCACTCCACCTTTAGGAAGCAATTCTTCCTTCAACCAACTCAACCAGTGCGTTGCCGGGACGGAGAGAAGGGGATGTTCTTACACTTCTTTTCCTTTTTGCTGCTGCATCCATGTCTTTAAAGCAGGCATCTGGGTGGAGGAAGGACACGGAGGTGGCAATTGCACCTCTGGGTTTGGGTTATTATTTTTCCCCTTTGTGGTGATCTCTTCCCAAATGTCACTTCTTAACTCGGGTACTTAATTGAGACGGCAGCGTTGGGTCGGGTGAGAACACAAGGTAGCGGTAAGCGTTGACAGCAGTGATGCTGCAAGCCCTGGGTTGAGCTATTTAATGATTTTTTTTTCCCCTTTTTTTGCACATGTTACTCTTTATTAAAGACTCTAATTTGCCAAGAGCCAATTTAGCCCTGGCCTTTCTGCGCCCCTCCTTCAGCGAACAGTCCTCTCCCACCTGGGCCATACTCCCCTCAACCATACTGTAAATGGACAGAGAAATGGGAAGTTCTCCCACTCTTGGGAAGAGTTTTTTGGGGGAAGGCTTCTTCCCTTTGCATAGAGCGTTGTAGGTTGGTGATGTTTCTTGAAGAACTACTTGTACCATTCACAAGGAGGGGAAAACAAGAAGCAACACAACCCCTGTGCTGGTAACTGTGAGGAGGGGGTGGGATGGCGGGGAGGGGGAAGTGGGGGCTGTGTTTGCATTGGTGCTGCCCACCAGCCCTGGGCCTGTGGACGCGGTGAGAACCCACCTTGAGCTTTACTTGAAATCTATTTTTTGCCCTTGAGACCATGCTTTGAGTCGTGGGTTTTTCTTCTGCCTCGGTTGGGTTGGATCGATAGCGGGAAGAGGATGGGGGAAAGAAGAAGGGAGGGAGGGAGTGGGAGTGGTACTTCCAGTTCCAGCTTCACCTCCCGCTTGCAGGTACATCGGGTATTTACATTACACAGAGGTGAATGGCTGTCTCATTGCGCTGCAGCGGTAGCAGCGGCCGGACCCGAGCGCTCGGGCTCCTGCCCTCCGCTCCCTCCCGCGCTGTGCGGGCCCCGGGAGCTCCTCAGCATCCTCCATCCTTACCCAGAAGCGGCCGCGGGGAGGAGTCTTTTGCCTCCCAACCCGACCCGTACGGGAGCGCCGCGGGGCACTATGGGAGCTGTAGTCACAAGGGACAAGCGAGCGCGGCCCGGCGAAGGGCATGCCGGGAATTGTAGTCCATAGGGCGGGAAAAGCGCGCAAAGCACGCCGGGAATTGTAGTTCTCCGTTCTCCCGGCATGCTCCGCGCTGCCTCACCGCTGATTGGGCGGCGGCGCGGCCCCGCGCTTGCGCGTTGCGCTGCCGGTGGGAGGCCCGGGCCCGAGCCTCTTCCTTCAGCGCGGGGGGCGGCGGCGGCGGCACCGGGGAGCGGCCGCTCCCTCCCCCCCCCCACCCTCCCCTTCCCCTCCGGTGTACCGCGGGGCGCCGGGCTCTGCGCTCTGATTGGCTGAGGAGAGAGCGGAGCCGTGCGTCAGAGCGCTGGGGGTGACGCCACGGGGGTGCGTGCGTGACGTCACCGCGGGGCCGGGGGGGTCGTGGCCGATGTTAACGGCG
>WYDI02003290.1:0-43069 GCA_009867235.2 Psittacus erithacus
TAAACCATGTCACCCAAGGCTCTGTCCAACCTGGCCTTGAACACCGCCAGGGATGGAGCATTCACAGCTTCCCTGGGGAACCCATTCCAGTGCCTCACCACCCTCACAGTAAAGAACTTCCTCCTTATATCCAGTCTAAACTTCCTATGTTTAAGTTTGAACCCATTATCTCTTGTCCTAACACTACAGTCCCTAATGAATAGTCCATCCCCCGCATCCCTATACACCCCTTCCGATACTGGAAGGCTGCTATGAGGTCTTCTTTCTCTTTCTGTCCTGCTTCTTCAGTGAGTTTTATACCATGAAGTTCAGAACGCACTAGCACTTCTTACGGTGGGTGTTGCTGTTTCTTCGTTCTCTCCTTTCCCTTTCTTTTAACCTCTCTCAAGTTTTTTTTTTTAACTCATTTAGAAGTTCTGCCTTATTCAAAACTTCAAGTTTCATGCTGTTTTCCTCTATTTCAGTCTCTTTGATGCCTTAAATGCACTTCACATGTTCTCAAGGCATCAAAGTGTCTTAAATTATATGCTCTCCTTCTTCAAGTAGCTAAAGATGTAAATAATAAAATCGCTTTTCTGCAGACCACACCTTATGTTATCAGTGCCCAGAGACCAGCTTCAGACACCTGGAGTTACAGATGGATGCACTATATAACCCTGACCATCACACATGTCTACACATTTATGAAGAAAGTGGAAAACCTCCGAAACAGACATTTCAAAAGAAGAATAACAATTCAGTTTTACTGATCCATTGGGAAAAAAAGACACATGAATTTAGTTTACTAAAGATCCATAGACAATTTTTGCATCTCCTTTCAACATCAAGGGTTACTCTGACAGCAAAGGGCATGTATACATTTTACAAAAAGAAGATGATATACTGCACTACAGACATTGCTGTTAGTAGTTCTGTCTCAGGATGCAAAGCTCCAAGTAAAATCCATATGTATGACATTAATTGGGAGATCAAGCATATACGTATTCACCTTCAAGAAAATGCAAACAGGGTTTTCATTGTTAAAGGTTTGGTGTTATTACTAAATTTCATTATGTTGCTAACTCAGAAAACAGAAGTTGTATTTCTAGGCTAGTGGTTGAATGTAAAAAATACACCATCAATACACCATCAATAGAAATTATATGCATTAAGAAAGACTACAAAATTATTTCTTCTGCATTTTCCAATTTGACCACCAACTTTTTTTGTTCCACAGGCAAACGATTCAAATAAATATTGTTGGGTTTTCTCCAGGCAGTAAAAATTGTATCTTTTTCAAGAAACCTGTTAATATCAAACTAAAAAACCACAATGCAATCAATACTTTCTATAGTAGAAAGTAATAATATAGTAACGAGTAATACAGTAATAGTATTAATAGTAATAATTAAAAATAAAGTAATATAGTGTATACATGCTTCCAGTCATGCACATTTTCTTCCCTACTTAGCAGCATCTTTCCTATTCTCATCATCCGTTCATCAAAATACCAGTGTCTGTAGCCAAATATGATTTGACTAAGTTGCAGAGATGTTTCTAATGATTTTACATGGAATACTGGGGACAAAGCCTAGGTCTTGCCTTTATCCAGTGAGTCCACCAAGTGATGCACTGCAATCGCCTTTCTGTAAGTAGGGATGCTCTCAGTGGAGAAGCAGCGGTGAGCAGCTCTGGCACGCAGCTAGGGGGGAAGAGAAGAGGCTCAGAGGTCTGTCCTCTGCTCTCTGAGTTTGAGCTTATCCTGCCTGATCACGTAAATCCCTTTGTGGGTCCTGAGGAACCCACAAGTACCATAGGGGGAGCCAGGAAGCACATTTAGGATGAAGAGTGAGCTGAAACGCAAAGTAGCCCTTGCCATAGCATGATCCCCCCACCCCATGGCCCTCCTTGTGCTCCTCGGAGTGAGAGGCTACCACAGCAGTTCCCGCAACTGGTTTAAAAGCATCTTTCTTTTCATATTATTGATTTTTTTGAGAACTGTCTAGAGTTCTCAAACTGATTCCTAACCTATCTCTGAGCTATGATTTGCCAGTGAAGAAACAGAGCTTGTGGCAGGAACTTCTTCACCTTGGAATTTTAAGGTTCTGTGCCATGGTAAGACTTTGATGAGCAGGTGAACTTGGGCACAAACCTGAGCTACATGGTGGGATGCATATAATCAGGATAACTTATTTCCATAGTCGGCAGGTTTTTTTTCCAAAAGCACATGTCCTAGTGTTCTCTGAGTAACCTTCAGCTCTTCAGAAATCTTTAGTTTGATAAACAATATTTTGATTTATTCTTTAACATTTCTTGATTCTATCATTACTTTCTTTAAATTGATGTAAAATGGAGGGTCACTTCCATTTTAATTTATTCCTACAATGCCTGATCAGTCACCTTTCTTACTTCCCTGGTTTCTGTTCTGCAAATCTGGCAGTGTATTTCCATGACCATCTTCTGCAGCAAACTGTTCTTCAGCTGGCACTCAGCATGGGAGTCAGAAACCCACCCACCCAGTTTAAAACATGCAGTCACTGGGGGAAAATAGGCTGGGCAGAGACTGAATTATCCCCTCTTAGGACTTCAGTTTAGTTAACTAAAATGTGGAAAAAGTTATCCTCTGTAGTTTTTTATCAGTTAAACTGAGAGCATAAAACAGCACTTCCCACTAACAGCCTAAACTTGGAGGGCTGATTTCCAATGAGATATAACCCAAGTTATGAGTCAATCTTTTTTATCTCATCTTCCTTGCTTTACTAGCTTCTCCCCGTGGTCCAGGTGGGCAGGCTCCTTAACAGCCTCTGCAGAGATTTTGTCTCCACTTCCACTTCAGCAAATGATCTTTTGTTTAAAGCTGCTACACCTCACACGTTGTTTTAAAAGGCAAAGCAGCTTCTGCTTTTCTGCCATTGTGCAGCATGTATCCTGTCCTTGAGAGAATTTTTTAAGTTTTCTTGCTTTCAGTATGGGGAGGTCCTGTGCACAGATGCAGGTTAATGGTAACAAATTGCCATCGATTTTAACAAGTGTTCCTCCTGTTGCTCTGCTTCTCTGCTCCTTCTCTTTCTCAGGCGATGTGCTGATGAAGGATAATTTTTGCCAGGCAGACTTTTTAGCAAAGGCAAATTGTGTGATCATAATAAAAAGAGTAGTTACGCATTCAGTGGGACTACTTCGCTCACTACAAATTGCCCATGTTCATGTTTCCCTTTTTTGGTTAAAATGCGTCTTTCTTTTTTTTTTTAACTTGCTAAGATTTTAAAAGTCTGTTATTTCTGACATCCTGACGTCTCCTTGTTTCTCCTCAGCTTTACCTTTTTTCTTAATTTTTGTTTCCTTTTCTCTTTTTTTTTAGTTTTCTCATGGGATTTCTCCTGCTCTCCTCTCTCCTCCTTTCCAGACCCAGGCACCCATGTCTGATTCTGGGGAACACAGATCTGCTGTGTTCCCATGCTCAGGAAAGCCAGGTAGGCTGGCTACATGATGTAGGTGTACAAATAACAAACACCACTCATTTTCTCATAACAAGAGCAAAAGTTTGCCAAAACTCCTTCTGCAATTAATGGTCGTTCTCCCTAATTCCCTCTCCCAGTGCGACAAACAACTGGAAGAGGGTGATGGGGCAAGGAGTAAGTCTCGTAGGTACACATTCTTCTCCCAAGAGTCTTCCCTAGACTTTCCTTTTGGGTAGTGCTGGAGACAGACTGCTGGCTCAAATGGACCTTTGTTTCAATATGGTACAGTTAACTGATGTTCTCAAGAGAACGGCTCAGATAATATCCCCCTGTGGTGAGCGCTCTGCTTCTGATACACATCAACACATTTTTATGCTACTTTTGGGCATAAGCTCTCCATCTAAAACAGTAACAGATCTAAAAATGGGTTTACTTTGAACAAACATCTGCAACTTTTCTCCAACTGCAGAGACAGAGTATCAGGGGGAAAAAAGTTACAAGGTTTTCTGAGTAATCATTCTCTAAAGACAGAATTGTTTTTCTGAACCATAATTTGGTTTTCATGTCTGAACTTGTTCAGTCGATATGTTTGTCATAAGAATGCAAAATATTTTTAGTCTAAATTAACACCTTTAGCTTTACTTAGTGAGAAAAACTGCTCATTACTCCGAAGTAATTTACTAACAATATTATTATATGAACAAAACCAATTTAACGTAATCTGGCATTTATGACTTCCGCATAACATCAGCTGCTAAAGTAAGAAAATAACAAAAATACCCCTTTTATTCAGAAAAAATCTTAAACTAATAAGCGTGTTCCTAATATTAAAATCAAGTCAGAGATCCTATTCACTTTCATTACGTATAATTTATGACACTTGGATGTAGTTTAATAAGGTCATAAAAATGCCAGTTGTGGTATCTCATAATACTTTTTATAAACTGGCTTTACAGTCTACCCTTTGTTCCAAAGTTCAAAGTGACAATTGAAATGCACAGGTTGCCCAGGGGTTCATGCTTTTTGCTGGAAGTACTGACTGGTGAATACCTTAATTTCTAATATACCTATATTTTTTTCAAAATCTTGGTAATGGTGGGGAACATTCCTTTCCTCCAGATGTGCCAAAGCTGATATTTTTCAATATAAAGAAAAATATCAAGAACTCAGTAAAAGGAACACATTTTATTGCTATGCACTTTTTTTCTTTTTTTTGATGAAATGAAAACTGTGCAACATTTATTCCTAAGCAGGTCAAAGTCAAACAATACTTCTAAGTGCTGTTACAATAGTGGCATTATATTGTCCCTTGTCAGCTTTCAATTACTTCATCCACCAAGCTGATCACTGACTTATTTCCTGGCTTAGGTAAATAGCGTTTTTGGTGCACTTCCCTTAAGTCATTTCAGAGAAGATAAATTAAATAATGATTGCAATTTAATATTGTGATAGTGCTAAAATATTTCCCTCAAGCTTCAAGTTTGACCACAAGTTTCCAATAATATACTTTTTTTCACTTGCAAGCTCAAACCTGAGGTTTTATTAAATTCTACAGCTGCAGTCAGTATTTATGTTTTCATCTAGCAAATTGGACATTTTAAATAATAAAGAACATGAAGTTATATATCAAAACAGATAACACTTGCAATTCATTTAAGGTGGAAACTTTATTTAAAATTAATAAAAATCCACACAATATGGCACAGAGGTCCAAATTCTTAGCTCATTATACTGGAGTAAATCTAGGGAAAATTCATTTACTTCACTGAGGTTACTCCAGGATCATAGCTAAATACTCAAAACTTCAGCTGGATATATATTCCTAAGGGATGCAGTACCATGTGTACATGGGGACTTCAGTGTGCATGGGGTGGCCCATCTAGGAAAGATGCCCTGTTGACTTCAAAGAGGTGGCTAAACATTCTTGACACATTGGGTCTAAGCTGCCCACTGGTATCATTATAGGAGTCTGTAGTGAAGGTCTTGGTCCTGCAAGTTTCATGGCTGGTCTTCTGCAGCGAAAACTGAGGGCTACACAGGCAGTAAAAGCCTGGACTGCGGCTTTAAAGGTGGGCACTGAAAGAGTCCTCTTCCCTGCAGATAGGCACAGTCTTCATTTCACTTTGCTCTTGCACTTTGATGGTTCACCTGCATGTTTCCTTTAGGAAAATGAACTAATAAACACTAAAGCATATAACATGTACCATCTGCAGACAAATGAGGTGTGGAATCCTCATTTTTCACTTTGCAATCATTGTTAACATCCTCTGCTATTTATAGCTCTTCTGACCATGTATAGAGTGAAACACATCACTACTGCTTCACAGTATCAGAGTTCTGCATACGGCATGTCGACATGCAGAGGAGCTGCTTGAGGGGCTAGAATGGGCCTGTGTTAAGAAATTCCTCCTTTGCTCCCAAAGGCTTTCCAGCATCTTGCCTTTGCAGTGATGATAGGTGTGTTTACTTGTTTTGACCTTGCGTGTGATAGCTTATATGCCAGGTTTGTCTCAGATATTAGCCATCATTTTCCAAGAGGGGAATTCCCAAGCAGAGATTTCAAGCCAGTTCTCCAAAGAAATACTTAAGCATAAATATGTTGGGTTAACTAGTTTGGATGTAGGACATAAATTTGTTGCAGATGAAGTTTCTAGGAAGACAAATTACTGTCAGTCCCATGCCTTACAGCCATGCTTGTGGACAAAGCATCATCTTAATGTGCTGGCACTGTGTGAGCTCAGCAGCAGGCTCTCCCCTCCTTCAGGAGCCTGCAGTGTTCATGGACTAGTCAGAGATGAGTGAGGAAAGGGTGATATTAGTGACAGGACAGCAGCAGCTAGCCCCTGGCAGATAGAGCAGGGAAAGAGCACAACTTAGGTCTTCTGCTTTCATGCACTTTTTTCCTATGAAGGCATCTGTTCTGTAAGCACACCACTGAGCACAGGAAGGTTCACCGTAGAGGTGGTCTTTGCCAATTTAAAATCTGTTATTTCTGAAAAAAATGATGTCTTCTAGTTTTGTCCATGGGTCTGTAGGTGATTTTGGAAGTGGAGATTAGATAAATAAAAAAATTGTTAAAAAAAGAAAAATTAAAGTAGACTCTATCCTGGGAAAATAGCACGAACATCTTACAGCTGATCTGATCTCTCCCATTCCCACTGTCCCGCAGGAAATTCTGTCTTTATGTTTATTTTCTTTTCTTTCAGATGCTAACTTTAAAAACAAGAAGAAAAGGAATCCCAGTTGCAGCCAAGCTCAAGTCGCACAGAAACAGTTCAAGAATACATAAATGAAAAGGATTCCAGCTGATTTGCAAGTAGGAGGCTAAAATAAGGGAGAAAGTCACAGAGAAAATTTCGATATTTACATGGATGCGAACCTTCTACTCATGCTACTGTAAGAGTTGGAACATAAACTAATGTTCTAAGTGTATTTTAAGTGTATTTTAAGTGTATTGGGCCAAGCTCACCCCAGAATAATTAGATTAAAAGTGTCTAATAGTTGAACAGTTCTTAGAGCTATTTAGCAAGTGGGTAAGTAAGCAGCATGTATGAAGGAAGTCTTCCCAGGCTGTCCAAGTTTAAGGTAGGTTGAGCAGTAGCAGGGTCGGGAAGGTGGACTTGAGCTTTGTGAGCACAGTTGTACCTCAGTGGTGGAAAGTTCAGGTCACCTTCCCTGCCTCCTCTCTGGAGCTCTGTGAATCCTGTCTCATCCCTTCCTCTGCACGGGGGTCAGGGAAGCCTGCCGAGAAGTGGTGGGGGCAGAGGGAAATCAGCGACAGCAGACTTCCTCTCCCTAAGAAAATACAACTATTTCTGTGGGTAAGGGAGCTGGCTGTTTCTTCTTGACATTGGAGAGCTGGACTGTCTGTCTTGATGGCCAGAATACATATCCTAATCGCCTCCCCAGGGCATGGGCCACCCTTTCCATTTATTGGCAATAAAGGTCTTTGTGAAAAACCTGATTTTATAATTTTGGAAAGACTGTGAGAAAAACAAGAAAGACAGTTAAGCTTCAAGAAGGATTTTCCTCCATTGGACAAACTCCAAGAGGAGCTATGCACTCATAAAATACCTCTCTGCTATCATTTTCACTGGGTCCTTTGGGAAGATTCAGCATTTTGCAGCCAAAGGCCCATGATCAGCAAAGCATCTGGGCTCCTAACTCCTCATTTAAAGTCTGAATTCCAACTGAAATCAGTGGGGAATTTAAACAGGAGTTGGGAGAGTCAGTATTTTGTGGAGTATTGGCCACCAATATCTGTGCACTGCTTAACTCATAAACTATATTTACAATTATTGCTCATATTCATCCACTGACACATTTCAGGTGCTTATAGATGCTTCTACTAGTATGCCGTAAATCACCCTAAAGAGCTGGGATACAATTTTTAGAGTTCAAATGGGAATTCTCGCTAGATGTGAGTGTTTGCAGGATCAGGACCTATTTTCCAGAACAGGTGCTTAAATGAAATGATGAAGTCATTATAGTTGAGCAACTTAATACAGAGAAATAGCTCACATTATTCTAGTACCTATAGGGCTCTGGCATAAGTGCCTAAATTAAAAATTTGAGAACTTATTAGGCAGGAGGATTAGATTTGGCATTTCACTTGGAGAGCATTTTGAGGATGTGGGAAAAAAGGTGACAACTTTTTGTGTGTATATAAGTATCTCTTGTTCTCTGGAAAAGTTGCATGGTTTTGACATCTCTTCCCCTTTTTTTCTGCTTTTGAGCTTTCTCCTCTTCTATGCTGCAGGCCTCTTTAGAGCTACGAAAATCAAGGTTTGCTCTTGAAAAAGGCATGTGTTCAGGAAAGTACAAAATGTCTATCGGAAGGCCATATAGTGCAGTCTTTGTGGCCGAGAGTGTGGGAAACTCCATTTAGCTCATTTTCATGACAGAGGCACTGAACCACATTAACACAGAAGGAAGACGTAGAAAACGTTTAATGGTACTGCAATGCTTTGTTTATTCTTAGCTAAGCCTACATGGCTTCCAAATGAGCCCACTATGCAATGTGACTACATAAGGTTAACTGCTGGGTACATTAAGCAAAATACTCTCTCTTAGATGCTTGCTTAAGTCATCATTTCTGATCATTTATCAGACTTAATGTGCTACAGCAGACTGCAGGTCACAATGTGTCATTTCCAAAAGAACTTTGACTTTTCCTTTTCCCGGGTCAGGAGCTGGTAACGTTTAGCTGAAATGACTCCATTCTACTTCATAGCTTCCAGTGGATCTGCTGATGTTATGGAGAGCCATTCTTGCCCAACCACGGTGCTGGCTCTTAGTATTTGGATATTAAAATCTTAGGAAATTGCTCAAATACAACCAGTCAACAGAGATTCAAGCTGGCCACAAAAATGTCTGCTTCATTTGTTGGGAAATTATCATGAGAGTTATAGGAATATTAGTTATTTTTCCAAACTGATAATGAGAGCTTTCTGTAGAGAGAAACACCAAAACCAAACACACATGCTCCCTTTTACCCCATGAAGGTTACTTACGTAGAACTCAAGAACAAATTGAAAATGCTTGGGGTACAATTTTTAACAGGCCGTGTGAGCATTTCCTCAGAGTAAGGTAAAAGAATAGGGCTATTTAACTGGTGACTTCTACAACTAAGTGAATTATTTGCAGCAAAAAGTTTGTTTGATGACTTTTACTCTCCCCTTTTAATCTAGAAAGTATGCGGATTTTTCAGATCTATAATTTTTTTAACAGGCTGGGGTCACATTGGTGGGGATCAGACAAGGATAAGTGGGGATGAACAGACATTTTCTGTTGTCTCTCATTTCCTTTTATATGCTGAGCTGTAGTCTGTTTTCAGCTGCGTTTGTGGCTCCATAATAGACAAAGCAAGAGGAGTGGCTATATTAAAAACATAAATCACAAACTAACATGATATGCTCAAAGTATTGTGACACACTTTTTTCTTATGTATCAATCCCTTTCTCACATCCAATGTGGATGCATGAATGCTGCAGGTGAAGATGGCACTACTGTATCTATTACCTAACATTTCTCATTGTAAGATCCTGCTTTCAGCTGTTTATATTTTTGCCAGATTTCAAACATTCAGGAGTGATTTTTTGTATTTTTTGTTCTTGCCTGGGGTACCTCCTTGGTATCAATTTGCCTTTGGGAAGGTTTCAGCTAATATGTTCTGGTGTTTCTAAGATTCTAAGATTTAGGGAGAATATGTTGCTTTTTGTAGGCTAAAACCAAGGTTTTCGAATAAATCATTGGCAAGCAGTGCATATTTTTTCCTTGGGGATGATGCCTGAGATTTGTATTAGGGATGTACATTTTGCAAATCCTGTGACAGTTTGGCTAAATAATAAAATGTTTGAAATATTTTCTTGCTCAGAGAGTGACTGCTCTGTCATCCAGAGGCTCTGTCAGCTTCTATACAGAGACCTAGCACCAGTGTCCCTGTGGAGGATGGCCGGGCATGTTCCCATCTTAGGCTGGAGATGCTGAGCAGGACTTTCTCAACTAAGGCACGAAGATGGAAGGAAGCCATTGTGAAGTGGAGCTGAAGGTTGAAGACTGATTAGGAGGAGGAATGGCTGAGAAGTTCACGCCATAGCCTGCTGGGAAGGTAGGTTAATCCTAGCTTCTCAATCATCAGGTTAGTATAATGGAAGTCTTAAAGAAGTGCCTAATAAGAAATAGAAAGAAATTTGTTATATTCAGGTCTTTATGAAAGCTGGTGTACATCAAAGAAGTCCTAGTAGGCACCCTGCAAAAGTTGTGGAAGTAAATAAAAATAATACACAACACCTAGTTAAACAACATTTCGTCATACTGTGTGTTCAAGGAGGCAGGGCAATTGTTGTTTGAGGATCTTGGTTTTCTCATCTCATAAAAATTCCTGTGTTTTTTTTTTTTCTCTTAAGACTTCTCTTGTATGCAGCTTCTTGTATTGTAGCAATTAGATAACAACCATTGTGTAATTCTGCAGGTCCAAGTTTGTACATCAACACCTTTAATCTTGTTATTTTGTGAGGAATCTAAACCACAGATTCTGGTGGGAAGGAACTATGAAACAAAAAGAAAAAAACCAAACCAACCCATTGAGATCATTTGCTTCCTTAAATATTTGTTATCCTTAAACGAGTACATTTCAAAGGGAACAGAAAACACAAGGGGAGCATCTGCGAAGACTTCTTAGACCAGGTCTGTTACAAAAAATAACCTCTCTCCCACGATGTTCAGAAACACAAATTGTAATTTGGGAAGGAAAAGCTCTAACATGCAACTGCATTTAAAAAGCAACTTGCATTTAAATGTATCACTAGCAAAGTTGGGTTTCCTGTCTGTGAAAGAAAAACTTGGTGGGCAAGGAAATAAATGAATAAAGGAAAAAAAGAACTAATTAATCCACAAAGAAAAAGAAAAAAAACCAAGAAAAAATGGGAAATCCTGGCTAATCCCACCCATTCTCATTCTTTCCTCCAGAAAATCATAAATGCAGTAGAAGAGAGATTTTTATTTTTTTTTAACTAAATATTTACAACTGACACAGAAGACATTTTCTTTTTTCAAAGGGAATTCACTCATTAGTAAATTCTGCCTATTTAATTCCACTTTAGTGTCCAAAGTGTATGGGCGTCTCATGGAAAGAGTACCTGTGAGACTGCTGAGTTACAAGAGTTTAAATTCAGCATCCAGCCAGCATCAAGAAGCAGGATTAGTGGTGGCAAATGACAGGAATTAAATAAGTGAGTAAGGCAAAAGCTCTTTCTGTCTCTAAAGATGTTAACGTTATTTTAATACTGATTACTTTCCATAAAGTAGAAAGGGAGGAATGAGGCATACACTTACAAAGGCTTAAATAGTCCTTCAATTTCAAAGCAGTCTGAGACACCTGCAAGTGACAAGAATATTCACCTGTCTCTAGTTGTACCACTGAGCACAGCTGTGCCATGCGGTTTTGCCTGAACAAGCTAAGAAAGGGTCATGGCACTTCTGCATGGTCAGTATAGTTTGTTCATTCCTGATTTCCACATGGGGAAACTCAATAGGAGCTTTATAATGGCTGCAAAATCAGAGTGGGGTTCTGAGATCTCTCCGAGCCACTGAAAGGAAAATCATTTTTAAGCAGGTAATTAAACTGACTAAAATTCTGTAACTGAGCATCTCAAGGTGTAGGGAGAAAGAGTGTTGCATTATTTACATTGCCTTATTAAAACTTATCCCATACGTGCCAGCTGCTGGAACATAATTTTAGAGTTAAAGATGCCATATGAAAATTAAATGAAATAGAAAATCCGGCATAAATCAGTTCCAACACACATGTTTACGTGAAATTTTTGAGGGGGTTTGGGTTTTTTTATTTCTATTTTCTTTCATTCAAAAAAATAGGCACATTGCTTTTTCCTGAAACTTTCAACAACTGCAAAAAAAAGGCCACAATTTGGCAGAAAGCAGGACTGTAAAAGTACAGCCTTATAGGTGAAAGTTTTGGGAAGTTATGAGCAAATGAAAACAGAGGCTTAGCATGGAAATGCATAGGCATTCTTAATTACAGCTGTTGGTAGCTCTCCAGCTATATTGCAAACGACATATGTTTTTTCTACTTAAAGTCCTAATCCTGTTAGTAGATGTGTCAGCATGGAGCCCTGCAGCTGTGGCATGTTCCCCCAAGCTCAGAAGAGTCTCCACAGTGTTTCTGCCTGCTCTGTAGACATAAGCTGTGGATGGCTGCGAACACTGGGAATGTGTAAGAATAGAAATCTGTGAATGGTGCTAATGTCTAATGTGATTAGTGAAATTCAAGTGGTACTAAAGCAGTCAAAACTGAACATGGAAACAGCTAATTAATTCCATAGGTTTAGGAACACAGCACTGGCAAAGGTTTGAGGTCACACATAACACATACAGTGCATTAATAAAATGCGAAGATTGAATGATAAACCACCCAAGCTGTGCAGTAATCCCACAAGGAAGTATTATCTGGGGCATCTCACTGAAATTAGTTTTACTGAGAAAATTGTGTTAAAGTCTGAGCTATATGTTTACTGGCTATTGTTAAAGTCAGTATGAAATCACTGGCAGAAACTTCAAGTTATGTTTATGGTCATATTATTTTCAGAATGCGTGCAAGAGTCATGCTTTGAAATCATTGCAACATCATCATTGTGGGTCTAGAAGCCCAGTAAATTTGGGGACTTTAGCAGAAAGCATGTTATAAAGAGGACTGTTGGGCAACCACATCAGATACGACTGAATAAGGTCATCCTTTGATACTGATTTACAGGAAACCTCTTCTGTTGCAAAGATTACTCAATCAACTTTTTCATGTCTTAAAAACAAATGTGTTAGAAAACATCTCTGTTGTAAAGCTTTGGTCCAAGTCCTAATGACCTCAGTGGAGGAGAAGGCTTGAGACTGGCTGTAAGAGAGGGGGGAAAGGAAAGGTGGGAGGGTAGCAGCACACAAGGGCATTGTTCCCTGTGGGTTGTGTGCCCATTAGCATGCTGAAATGACCCAGTGGGTTTGTGGGAAAAATTGTTTCCTGTGCTGCTAAAAAGTTGTACATAGTCAAGGACGGAAAGCGAAAGCTTTTTGACATCATCAGCACTTGCTGTTGGCTACCAAAACAGGCAAACAAGCACTTTCTCATTTTCTCCTTTGATAGCACTGAGAAGTAATCAACAAGTTTGAGATTACCCATAATTTGGCCAAAATCAATAGCAGGTGGGTTTTTTCAAACCATGCTTCATTTTTCTGTTTGTACAACATCAACACTTTTAATCTTGCTAATAGTGACAGGGAAAACGTTCACCTCACTCACTGCAGCCTCTTTATAAGGCCAGTCGGGGTTGAGCAAACATTAATTAGTTAGTATTTGTGTAACACTTTAAAAATCTAAAGCACTATGTAGGTGCTAAGGATTATTATTATTTTTGAGAGCCAAACAAGAATTTAGTGGTCCACACTGAAAAGCTTTGCTATAATAAAAATGTTAGAACTATGGTTTAAAAAAATACTGTGAAGTGTAAATTAAATAAACTTAAAAAAAAAATAAAAATTCAAGCTGTCTCTTTGCATTCAAACGACCACAAAAGCTGCTTGAGCAACATTCCCCAAAAGTTCACAGAGTATGAATTTTATTCTGATATTTACTCTGCAGTTTAAGAATGAACATTATTAGTCTTAGAAACACTATGGGAAGTGTGTATTTGAAAGACGACTACTGTGTAATTGCCAGTAAGTTCTGTATTCCTGCATGTGCTAATGATTTTTATTCTTATTTTTTTAGGAAGAATATTCTGAGAGCCCCATGAACTTTTACGTATCATGGTGGTGAAACAGAAACACTTTTTCTGGTGCCAAATTTCTACTAAATCAGTCTTGGGGAAAAAAAATAGAAAAAAAACCCCATCCCACTACAGTAAGAAAAATTTTAATAGAAAGCTTTACAATGGGTCTGGCAGAGGATGCTCTGAAGTAATGAAAATGTATAGAACAAGCTCCAACCCTAAACAATGGTGGCAGTTGATTAGCAAAGCAGAATAGAGATTTTAAAGAGATCGCTATCTCTGTTTTATAGTCTTCTAGGAAATCTGTTTTATTATAGCTGCTCATTGAAAGGCCATGGCTCTCAGTGGTTGTTATTCACTATTACTGTGGAAAGAGGACAGCCAGAGCATCCCTCATATCTTCGCCATAATCTGTGAAATCATCAGCTAGCCCGGATCTCTCACATGAATTAGTCATATGTGGATTAGATTTAGGAAAAAAAAGCTGTCAGAACAATGATAAAATAAAACTGATTGAGACTGAGAACTTGACATAAGATACTTAATGTCTGAGTACCTTCACAGCTGAAAGTTGTACAATAGTGTTTTCCTCCCTCCCACAATAGGAATTTACTATATCCTCTGAGCTGTTTGGATCCAATTTCTCTAGTTTATCTCATTCCTGTTCAAGGCCTTGCATCCTACTCACGTCCCCAGGCTTGCCTCTGTATTTTATCCAGTGATTGTTTCATGCTGATTGCACAAACCTCCCTAGAGCAGAGACACTCTGAGGCACTGAGGACCTCCCATTGGGGTTTGGCTTGTTCTGTCTGTGATGCTCACTCAACGTTGCCTTCAGAGGGGCACAGTCTGAGCCGGTGGGGAGAAGATGCCTGTTCAGGCACGCTTGTCAGGTATGTGCCATTGTTTTGAGGTCTTCTGGGCTGCTGCATCCCTGCTTTCTTGCTGTGACTCTAAAATGAGAAAAAGTCAGGAAAAATGCATACTATGGCCACCCCTTCCTCCTCTTCTTTACATCTCTCTCCTTCATGGCCACACTGCTGAGCTCTCAAACTCACCCAGACACAGAGGTTTTGGGCTGGCACAGTAGTGAAGTTGGAAATGACATCAGGAAAGGCCTTCAGAGGGCAGCCAGCAGGTCCCCAAATTCTCAGGGCACATGTCCTTCTGAGGACTTACAAAGTCCTTGGCACCTTGTAAACTGTCTCTTCCAGCTGGTAACTGTAGTCACATGTTTTTGCACGTTAGGGCAAGAAGTTGTTACTGTCACCAAGAAAAAGTAAGAAGAAGATAAGAAAGTAAGAAGAGGTGCAAAGCCATCAAATTGCACCTAACCTCTTTAGTTTTTCTTCAAATTACAGGTCCAAAGATGAAAAGGGAATAACTCATATCAGGTTCCTAAAAGCCTAAATACAAGGCAAATTTCATCATAAGATTTGTAACAAAGTACTAGGGGCACTCAGACTGTGCTTCAAGGGCTCACCCGTCACTGAGGACCACACCAGAGCCTCAGGATCCCTGTGCCAGCTACTTACAGGAAGAAGTCATCTGTGCTGCTGCAGCACTCAACACAGGTTCTCCCTGATGATGCTCAGAAAAGTTGCTTAGAGTGTTTGAAAATGTCTCCAGAAGAAGCTGCATATGTGCAACAGCTGCTCAGGAGGTGTGCAGCCGGTGCAAAAGTGTTACATCCAGAGGTGCCAAGCACCTGAGCACATTCTGGACATCCATGGAGCAGTGTACCTCTCCAAAACCAGTTCTGTTATTGAGTGCTTTGGGTAAGGATAGAGGAAACAGAGACAGATGATCACCTGTGTTTGGGAACCATTAAATTATTAAAAACAAATATAGAATGTGCTTAGACAAGGACCTGTTCCAGATCTTACTCCTGACTGCTTGATATGAAAAATATGTAAATGAAAATTGTATATACTTATGGAAATCTGTGGGTGAAAACATACAAGGGCTCCATGTATTTATATTGAAACTTAGCTAAAATTAGTGTTTTCTGACAATTAAGGAATGGCCCTGAACTCTCACACCTTAGAAATGCTTAGTTCACATTTTAAAATGGGGATTTTAATACTCTGTGGTAGCATTCTTCCTTTTCTACTAATGTATAATTCTTTCTTTGCTGTTGAGCATTCTATCAGAGACATTGCACTGTGCAACAGCTTCAGCATCTCTACAGTTATAGAGGTTTCTGGTTTTAAGAGCACAAAATACTCAGCTCTTCCTTTTTCTGTCCTTTTTGCAAGCTACCAGCCCCCAAAAACCTTAAAAGAGGTTTTATGTGGTGTGGTTTGGGAAAAACTAATGTGGAGGAGGTTGGAGGCCACCGGGAAGCATTAATTCAGTTGTGTTTTCCTTTAACTGTTAGAGCTTAATGGGAGCACTGCTGTGAAATTTTGGATACAGTTTTGGCAAGGCTGCGCTGATCCATCAATGAGGCTTCCTTGCTGAAATGAACACCTCCAGTAAGCTTTTAATGGCCTTTGTAAACAAACAGAATAATTCCTACTAACTGCAGAAATGAGTTCCATATTTATTTATTTTACTTCACAGCTCCTATTAAGTTGATTTAATAAAATTCAGCACATAATGTTTTTTTAAAACAAACCTAAAATAAACTGGAGCTGGGTACTGAGCTCTGCATGGTGCTGCCATTATTAATGGGTTCAAAAGAGGCCAGAATGCTCCAACTGTCCCTGCATGGTAAGACCAAGGCTGAAACTCCATGAGATAGTAAGGATGGTTTTAGGGTGCCTAATAGCTGACTGAAGCGCTGCAATCACATAGTTGCCAGTGGGGGAGTGGGTAGCTGATGGCTCAAGACCTTTCGTGCACGTAGGCATCCCACATCCTTGCAGCGCTGTATCTGAACCTCCCTCAGTCGACCCACAGGTCTTTGTCCCTTCTTGCTCCCTGCTTTAGCACCTGATAGTCACAGTTATAGACTCATAGAATAGTTAGGGTTGGAAAGGACCTTAAGATCACCTAGTTCCAGCCCCCTGCCATGGGCAGGGACACCTCACACTAAACCATGCCACCCAAGCCTCTGTCCAACCTGGCCTTGGACACCGCCAGGGATGGAGCATTCACAACTTTCTTGGGCAAACCATTCCAGTGCCTCACCACCCTTACAGTAAAAAATTTCTTCCTTATATCTAAACTTCCCCTGTTTAAGTTTGAATCCATTACCCCTTGTCCTATCACTACAGTCCCTAATGAATAGCCCATCCCCAGCATCCCTATAGCCCCCTTTCAGGTACTGGAAGGCTGTTATGAGGTCTCCATGCAGCCTTCTCTTCTCCAGGCTGAAAAGCTCTGATTTTCTCAGCCTGTCTTCATCTGGGAGGTGCTCCAGTCCCCTGATCATCCTCATGGCCCTCCTCTGGACTTGTTCCAACAGTTCCATGTCCTTCTTATGCTGAGGACACCAGAACTGCACACCATACTCCAAGTGAGGTCTCACGAGAGCAGAGCACAGGGGCAGGATCACCGCCTTTGACCTGCTGGTCACGCTCCTTTTGATGCACCTCAGGATGTGGTTGGCTTTCTGGGTTGCGAGCACACACTGAAGCCTGCTCGTTTTCATTTTCTCATCGGCCAACACCCCCAAGTCCTTCTGCACAGGGCTGCTCTGAATCTCTTCTCTGCCCAACCTGTAGCTGCCTGGAATTGCTCCGACCCAGGTGTAGGACCTTGCACTTGGCATGGTTAAACTTCATAAGGTTGGCATCAGCCCAGCTCACAAGCATGTCAAGGTCCCTCTGGATGGCATTCCTGCCCTCCAGTGTATCAACCGAACCACACAGCTTGGTGTCATCAGCAATTGACACATTTATGGACATGGTTATGGACATGCAGGCCCCGACTTAGCCCCAGGCTTGTGTTTACTGAAACAATTAAATTCTGGCTGCCCTGCTGAGAAAAGCTTTTGGCCATCTTTGCAATAGAAGTTGTGACAAACTGGATTGTGACTTAAATCAGGAGATGGACATAATTTCTAAGAGCAGTGGGTATTCTCATGGGGAACCTGTGACCTTCGTCATTCCTCAAAGATCTTTCCCAGAGCAGAGAAGAAATGTGAAGGTGATGCCTCAGCTATTCTTGGTGATTGACGAAGACGACAGGAACAAGAACTCATTGAATTTCAAGTACTCTGAGAAGAAATTCGGGATCCAAAAATAGACCCAGAGGCAATAGCCCAAGGAAAGCTCTGTGCTGGGTAGGATTCCTGCTGCTTTGTGCTTTCTATTTTTTATTTGTTTGATTCCTTTTTCTGGTCATATTGCCAAGTCTGAACACTTTTTTGTGCAGATCTACCAGAGGATCCAGCTGTAGAAGAAGTTATGGAACAAACTGACAATATGCTTACATCAGAAATTATCAAGGCCAGGCAGTATTTAAACAAAGTCAAAGATAAAACAGCTGAACCCCTAAGGGTGCTGCATAACCTCTTGCTTAAAGTCATGCTGGTGCTTGAAGATTGGAATGAGGCAAATGTGATGTTGATTTCTGAAAAGGCTTTGTAAGGTACTGAAGAAATCCACACCTGAAGGACCCATGCACGTGCCTGGCAAACTGAGACAGGCGACTACAAAAAGCAGAGTTAGAGGAAATCTTGCAACATATGATTTCCTGAGGAAGAGCTAATGACAATTTTACACAGGGAAGTCTTGCCTGAAAAGCCAGTTAGAATCCTCTGAAGATGTCAACAAGCATGCAATGATCTGCCTGATGAATGTGTTTGGATTTACAAAAGGCTTTCAGCAAAATCCCTCACTGGGAACTTTTAAGGGCAAGTAAGTGCTGTTGCTGTTTAATGGCTGAATAACCAGTTACAGGAGAAAGGTAAGAGAAAATGTTCAATTCTTGCAATAGAGGGTGACTAGCAAGGTTTTCCCCCAGGAGTGTGCTGTAAAACATATTCATAAGCAACTTGGAAACTGTGGCAAATGACAATGCAGGCTGAAGTTAGTAAGTTATTCTTTGTGCCAAGGATCCTACACACTTTTCCCATGTACTTGCTCTGTATAAATATATGAGTTTCACTATTTTCTTCCTCACCCTCTTACCCCCTTCACATTTTGATAAGAACAACCAACACAGGGTGCTACAGCACGATGAACAGTAATCACAGAGCACCCATAAAACCACTCCCCACGCAATGCCTCAGTTCTTATGGGTCAGTGAATGATTCAGACTGTGATGCTGGCTATGGGTCCAGTTGAGTTTTCTACACTCTTTGTTCAGATATTTTGTCCCACTTCCTCATATAAACTCCATGTGAGACACAGGAAATAAACATGATCCAGGTTAATAGGATGGCAGCATAACCCTTTCTTTGACTTCCTGATACCATCACCTCTGTGAAGGGGGAGCAGGGGTATTCCCTCCTGAATGGTCTTGCTGGCTGATAGCAAAACTGTCTTTATAAGAGACAACATCTAGCAAAACATACAGTCACATTTGTGTCTTAAAGATATGCTGAAAGCCTATCGCACTGTATATGATGAGTATTGACCAGGAAACATTGCCCACACAGTGAAACCACTCACAGGGCCAGTGCCATGCCATGGTACTCTATTAGTTCAGCTATTTTAAGGTAATAAACATCATGCCATAGCTTCAGTGTCACAATGTGGGCCAAATTTTTGCCTTGGGACACTAAGTCCTAAGTTTACTGAGAAGGTGAGGACAAAGGTTTAAGAATAGCTTCTACACATAACCTGTACACTAAGAAAAGAGGCTTTTAAAGATATGAGCTGATTGATTCTGGTACATTTAGATCTGCATACCAGATCAGCTGTGAAATATTCATGTCTTCCAGATAACACTCTGATACTGGAAAACTCCCCTGGAATGGTCACAAAATAACTTTTGTTGGCTTAACCCAGCAAGGTCCGACTTAAAGCCAATGGGATGAGCCTATCTGGCCCACTGCCTTTGTGCTGAAGCAATGAACAACTGTTTGGGCAGTGGGTTTATTCATGCAGTTGAACACCTCCTCTTGCACATAAGCAGCCAGTGCTGGCCGGGAGCAAAGCTGCCACTGCCTTCTGCCTGTGGCTCACAGTGTAGAGTGGGAAGCATGACTCTCAGAAGTCGTGTGCCCAAATACTGACCTGTCCAACCAGCACACTGATGTCTTGCATCATGGCTGTGTGACTACACCAGTGACAGGAAAATTACCGGAATATCCTGCATTTCTCTCAAGAAGCTCTGCAAACTCTGGCAAAAGTGGGTCCACAGTGCTGGTGAGACCATTTAGCTGATGACACCTGTGTTACCTATGTACAGGGAGACAGATGAGCTATTCTTGGTCAAGAACAGAGGCAGAGGATAACACTTTGTCTCACTTACTTCCACTGGGCTTTTCAGTCATATTTAGTTCCTTCATTTCTCTGTGCCATTGTAAAATAAGACTAACAAGGCCAGGCTGCCTCACATGGAAAAAAATCTGGTATTTGAGAATCTCTGAAAATCCCTTCATAACAAATGCTGTGTAAAGGCTAGTCAGCAAAAATGGCAGACTGTGATTCAACGCTTACTGACATTCCCTCTTTTCTGCATGTTGAGAACCCAAAACACAGGTGGGAGCTGCCCACAGGAAACATTGGCTCATTGTAGAACCAGCGCCAGTGCCAGAAAGAAGGACCATGGCATCAAACGAGGCATAGCGACCACCTAGGAGTTCAGGACACCCAGGAAGCTTTCCTGATTGAATTTTAAGAGGCAATTTCCATCCTGCTTACTTCAGGTTTATGTAGGGTTTATTTATATACTTCTGCCCCCTCTGAGAGTGCCCTGCGACTCTGCTTTTCTGACCCACACAGAAAACCCCTCCTTCTCCTCAGAAAGACATTCAAGCCTTTCCTCAGTGCTGAGCAGTGCTCAAAGTACTTTCCTGAGCAGGGCCAGTCTTCCATCACAAGCTGAAGCAGATTCATGAATTGAGGCCAGGATGCCACGTTTCTCAAGGGTGACGGTCACAAAGAGGCGTTTCAGGGCTTGAAGAGAAGATTTACGAGCACAGTTCTGAGAAGGAATCACAAGCAGTTCACTGCAGGCCCCACAGAAAAAACCCAGCTCTGCTTGTGTTTAAACTGGACCGCTCAAAATGAAGGCATTGTGCACACTGCCAGTAAACAAAGAAAGAGATATCTGGAAGTGATAAACCCCAGATTGATAAAAACTTCCCTTCTTCTAGATGGAGGCCACACATACTCTAAATAAAATGTGCCACTTAAGAGATGATTTGTGTTGATAAATCTCGAGCACGTTGTTTTTCCAAATGTTCTCTCCCAGTTGGGAATTTCACACTTGGGCAGGCTCCAGCAGTGGCCTCACCAGTGCCAGCCTCCTTCCCTGACCTGACCTGCTGTTGTTTATACTGCTGTTTACACATTTCTTAACAACCTATGCAAACGGTCTCTAATTACTTTCGCTCATGGCAGCAGCGGCAGTGGTGCGGAGGCTCAGACAGGCTCTGAAGCATTGCCAATGTTGTGCTGTTTGTTGACACAGTGGCTCCCCTGCTGAGGCAGCGGGTTGAAGGGAGAGCTATTCGATGGCTAATTGTAGCTGGGGACACAGCCCTGCACGGCTGGGACCACGCTATTAACAGGCAGAGGAATAAATAAGCTGGGTAAAAATCAGCTTTCAAGAGGCTTGCTCCAACCACGAGACTCACCTTAGAGGCATCACTGCTCTGTTATAGTGCTTGGGTTTGCAGTGGTCCCTTTCAGTGACACGTGCGTCTCCATGGAGTCAGAGTTGTTTTGAAAGTAACTTAGCTTGGATGCCATCTGGATGCAATCCTACATCTTCCTTCCCTTTGAGGCCGGAGCTCAGGAGAGTTAACAGCAATACACCCTTTAAATTACTATACCACTCTAAGTTATACCATTTATGTTACACCCTTCATAAACATGTGAAGGGAAGGAAGCTATGTCGGCTTTCTGACCCAAGCATCTTTGCCCCTAAAAGACAACTCATACAGTTGCTCTGAAGAAGAGGCATGAAGCTTTTAGATTGAGTATTATTTCTGGTTTCTGGAAGAACAGATTTTGTTTGAGACAAAATGGCTTAATTAGTGCCTTGGAAAGCTATGTAAACTTGATCTAAATTATGAGGGTGTTGCCCTCTCTGATTTACTCTGTTTGAAAACCTTGAGGGCCTCCAGTCTGCCTGGACTTAAAAATACTAACATTTGTTTCCATTAAAGCCATATTTTTAAAGCTTGGACATGGTGTGGGAGTGCTGATTTCCCTTGATTAGCCACAGATACCCTTCAAGAAAAATAAAGGTCCTGAAACTTTTTTTTCACAGTTTTCTTTGAACCCCCCACCCCCCACCTCATTCCTTCCTTCCTGGTCCGTCTCCTGGTGTCCTCAATAGCATCTGAAAGTTTGTGAAGGGATACATATCTCAAAGGGTGGCCAAAGCACCAAGAGTTTGCATAGCTTGTAGCTAACTTGCAGATCAGTGAGGTCTCTAAGCTAGGTGTCCAACTCCCCACATGAAATCCTTTCCTTACAAACAATATTTGACACATTGGTCTATGAAAATGATTACACCAGACACTGGGTTTGTATTTATTTACTCACATGCTTGAGAGTGCAAAAGCAGCTAAGGATGTTTCACAAATGTGTTTCCAGAGTATGAAAATACATCATTTAATGACAAGAAAAAAACCTACAACCAGAAAGTTGGCCACTCTAGCAAAGCTGAAGCATTTTCATGCTATTTCCATGAGCCCTGGGAGAAACACCATACATGGCCTGCTTTCTGTGCCAGACACTGATATACATGTATCAGAGAAATAACAAGTCTATTAGTCTGGGATAGCCAGCACTATAGCCCATACTTGGGGAGGAGAGTCAGGAGTTCAGCCCAGACTACTTATTATTCCAGACCCTGAGCCAAGCTGTCTATCCATGGACATGTTCATCTTAGCATTAGATAATGCGTGCAGTGTATTTTAAAGAAAGTACCATATGTAAGCTCTTTATTAGGCAAATCTTACACGGAGCGAGGCCAGCATATTCACTGAAGTAGAGATATATGCAGATGCTGCAGATTGAGTACTATCCCTGCAGTTATGGCACTGCAAGTGAAGAAGAATGGTGAGCTTAACTCTAGTCTACTGGAGATGCCAGCACAGGTGCTGTGTTAGAGGTGGCAAGAACACTCGGAAAAAGGAGAATGTGCATGGTCTCCAGACACCACACAGGACCAGCATGGCTGACAGCTAGTGGGATTTCGTGGTCTGGATTTGTTCTCCTGCTTCTGGAGAGGCACTGAGACACATGCATGAGCATCCCATGCTGATGTTTTTGTTCCCTTTTGGAGGGTGCTCGCAAGGTGCCTGTGGTGAAGCTCCACTCTGTGTCGAGAGAATGACTTTCACCTCCTGGGAATGCCCACCAGCACACCTTTGCCTGCCAAACAGCTGTCGCTGGTAAGCTCCAATTCATCATCCTGTCATTCCCTTGCCTGGTTTTGACCCATCTCCCCTCCCCAGCGCACAGGCTTCCTGCAGCAGCCGGCTGACCTCTCCTACCACGGGAGGACGTTATCAACCCGCGAGGAGTGGGCTTACCAGGATATGGGGGTCATCCCACTGATTCAAGGAGGCAGATCTATCTTAACACTTATCTCCCTGTTAAAGCCTCCTCCCTCCCTGACAGTTATTTCTAGACCTGTATTTCATACTCATCACCAGCACCCGGAGTGAACCTTTCCACAGACAGATAAGTGGCACCAAATTAAAGTGCATTAAATTAATGTCTTTCCATATTTAAAGAGCCAGTAGCAATTTGTACATCCCGGGCGTGCCAGAGATGGTAAAATCTAATCACTTTCCATGCTTTAAATGCTATGTAAATATGAGGTAATTGTTCTTCTATGTGAAAAATGATGTGTCTCATGTCAAGAATGTATCAAGACTGAATTTTTAGCTTTGTGAAATATTATCAAGCCCAGCCCCTGCTCAGCAAATCTTTCCAGACTTGAATAAGTCACTAAAGCAAATAAGGCTGTTCTTATTTATGAGACTGAGAGTTTATCTTGATTAGATATAAAGGATGTAAATAATGGCTCTCTTTCAGGCAACTGCTAACATGAAAGAAATAAACTATATATATCTGTTTTCAGTATATCTAAAATACACTCATCAGCCACCGCAAAGCACTTAATGGTCTTGATAAATGAAATGCATGCAGTTAATTGCAGCCATTTTGCCCCTAAAAACTAAAAATCCATCTTTGCTGCTTTTTTTAGAAAGGAAATAACAGCAAAATACACCATTAGTTGCAAAGTATAATCTGTTAACATCAAAGCTAATGGTTTACTGACCAGTTTTTCAGACTACTGTTTCAGGGTTTTACATGTCTGCAAGCATTTCTTCGGCAATTATTAAGATAAAGTAATTTGGGAACAGAGTTTTAGTATTTCATCAGTGCTAAGGGAATGATTAATAGCACCAGCCCTGGACCCCAGGCATGATGTGGGCAAAGCTGGTGGGTTTCCCCACTTTAATACTCAACTTGCAGGGACCAGATGTCTAGAAAAAGACCTCAAATAAAACAGTAAGGACAAGGGGAAAGAGCTTGGGAGCAATGTTTTTGGGTGGTACATTTATCTCTGATTTATTTCATCATGCAGCTTTCTTGATGAGAATTTCCAGCCATGGATAGAGAGATAGCATCAACAATGTGTCACATGGACAAAAACTAGCCTTCAAGATAGACTGTCTTATAAGAAGCAGGTAACAAGAAAACAACACCTTCACAGTCTTCAGTTTATGATTGGCCATGTGGTCTTTACACCACTTCATCAGTGAAATGAAGGCTCATAGGCAGCCCAGGAGAATGCAACAAGTCTCTGTTTCCTCTGAGCTGTAAACTTGCTTGTTCTTTCTAAGTATTTTTTTTCTCCTCCTGGCATCAGTGGGCCATTCTCTGACAGATTTGCTGTCAGGTATCATCATCTGTGAAAGAATGGATAGTCCTCAATTTAAGGGACAGATACAAAGAATAAATAAAGTATCGCCGTAAAAATTCTTGGAATGGCTACCATCTTCTATCTGCAGTACAACAGATCCTTAACCTCAGTACCAGACTATCTGCAGCTTCTGATTTGTGATAATTCATTACCTACAATATTGCAGTCATCTATCTTGCACAATACAAACCACAGATTTTAATTTGGCAGTTCCTTCAATAAGGCTTACTTCAGCAAGCTCATAACTTCTGGTTGACCAACAGACAAGAATCTTTCAGTCAGCCATCCAATGCATACAGCAGATCCCCAAATAAACAGTTCCAGTGTTTAATGGACGTCACTGGGAAACATCACACCATGGTACCATAGACCAAAACATGTCTCGTCAGGGCTGCCAGCTAATAGAACCCGGTAAGCTTTTACCCAGCTAAAAAGAATTTCTTTGCCATCATAAATCTTTGATGCAGAGTAAGAATAATTAAGCCTCTTAGTAGCTTTTTCTTTGTTAAAATAAGGGTCATAAATTTATCTAAACTCTCTCAGGAATTCTAGTTCTCCAGACTCTCTCTCTTTTCTTCAAACCCTATGAATTTGTCAAAATCCTCTTATAAAACTGCAAATTTTGATCTGAGGTCACATAGACAGGTTTACTAACAGCCAAGGTGTCACTTTGAGAACCTGAATGCAGGGAAGCACAGCATTTCCTATCTTACATATAAACATGGGACATGTGAGAAAAATTCAAAATTCAGTTTTACAACATAACCAGGTATTACAGCCAGTGAATGTAAACAATCAATTTCCTCTGGTGGCATTTCCAAGTGACCAGAAGGAATCTTCCTCCCCCCATTCTCTCCTCTTCCCTTGTTTTCTACCTCTGTGCTGAAAGGCTTCAGTCATCCTGCTTCATGGCCCTTCTTCAAACTGAGGTATAATGTACTGACATGACCTCAGGGGCACAGTCTCCATGAGAGCAACTCACAGAGATCTCACAGCCTTTGTGTGGGACTGCAACAAAGCTTCAGGCCCTTGCAGTATGCCACCATCCAAAACTGTGCTCTCTGTTACTGCCAGTCACCCATCCAACTGTGGGAGCAAGGGGACATTTGACACTTCTGAAGTGTCACTGACACTTCTGAGAAGTTAGCACTGGTCCCTCTAGTTGTTTCACAGACTGTCTGGGTATGAGTGCTTGAAGAACAATTGCGCTCTAATCCAGGTATTTTCCGCTCAGTCTCACTGAACAAAATAACAGATACCCAAAGCTTACAGGGAGACCCTGGTTCTACTTTATTCTATGATACTACTTTGGATCCCTGGACCAATTTATGGTTGAGCAGAATTTTAGTCTCACTATCAAGAATTTTAGGAAATAATAAAGATTAGAAGCTTTCAGACTGACAGACACTAACTCCAAGTGAATAATCCCAAATCCCATTTCCACAGTGTTCCTGGAATCACAGGTTCCTCTCTCTCAAGATGAAAGGCTCCTCAATTTCACAGATGTCCTCCACTGATTAGGGGTGAAAATTGAAACTGTGTATGAGTACTTGGTACATTCAGTCAACCATTTAGCCAGATTTCAAGAAACGTTTAAGTCAAGCAGACATCTGATTAATATCTCTGGATCCTGTGACTTGGAAAATCAAACTGGCTAGCTACCTGTGCCATTATCTGTAAAGTCTTCACATTTCTGATCTCATGTGTCTAAGCACAGATACTTCGGTTCCCAGACATATAAATGCAAAATATCCTCAAATACAGGTTTTGGTCTGCTTTTGAGCTTTAGGAGTCTCAAATCCAATATATGTTTTCTTTTTATCTTGATAGTAGATATAGAATCAACTGTTCAATGCCTGAATTGAATTTGGCGTACAAGTATATACATGTTACCTTTGGCCTGAGCCTTTTTTTAGAAGTGTGGAGGGTGAGTAGTGGAGCCACAGGAATTATTTCTGCATGTAGAGCTTAAGATATATAAATGGGGTGGAGCTTAAACCCCTGAGCTTTTGGAGATTATGCTCAGGAAGCCATATTTTATGTGGTCATAAATAAAGCGAGAAAAATATCAACTTAACTATGACATGTACCTTTATGTGGGTATATTATGGAATTCTAATTAAAATGAATGCAGTAATAAACCAATCCACCCTTAACAGCAAAGCAAAGCAATACCCCCACCTCTTTCTACTGCTTTAATGGCATTCTGAATCCCACAAATAAAAACTGGTGAGAACACACATCCTGTTCATAAGCTATTAAAAACTGTAGTTGTGGATTATTGCAGTTTCTTATTGTTTCAGGACTCTCCAAGGTACACTTTATCACATTGAATACCATGCAGTACAGGGCTGGTAGATTACCAAAAAGCATTGCAACAAATGATTAGTGTAGGTGAAGAAAAGGCACCAGCTGAAGTTCATAGTGACACCAGACCTGCACTGGCTCTTCCCTGCACTTCTACATTGCAGGATCAAACACATGGACAACTTCTACCATGAGTCCTCACTTCATAGCTCTGCACACATGGGGGAAGTCACAACTGTATGCACATGCCATGTGTACACTTTTGCTCTGTACACAAATGCAGAATTGGTAGTCTGTGCCAGTGCAGAAAATTATGATATTCATTGACTGGCAGAGATGGTGAAGTGGAGCCCCCTGGGTCCTTTCTTTCCAAAAGTGGAAAGAATAACCATGCAAGTATCAATGGGACCAAAATACACAATATTTAGAAGAGAAACATGATTAGATATTGCCTGTCCAGCAGGTGCTAATGTGGGATCACTTCTGCTGGCAGATAAAACACCTGAAAGCTCAGAGCTCTTTATGCAAGTGTCTTCCTACAACTCCATTCTTCAGTCATCATGCAAACTTCTTCAAACTCCTATCCTCTGGGAATTTCTAAAATGTCAGTATTTATTGAGGCTCTGTTCTTTGGGAGGAACAGTAAGAACTCAGGGCTTTCCACCAGCAAAAGGGGTATGTCTTCCAGCATTTGCCCTTTCACCAGCAACAGATTATAGAACAGCTATCTATACATTCAGTTCAATAATCATCTATAATGTTTAAAGGGAAACTTTATCTCCCACTTCATAATTATTCATGAAGTCTAATTCTTCTTAAATACCATACTATTGAGCAGTAGTTTATTTTCCATCTGCACGTGAGCTTTCTAAAACTTGAAAGACGAATTAAGTTCAAAGGAGAATCATAAAACTATAGAAAGGCTTGGTATCATCAAAAAAATATCATCAATGGTACTGATATCAATTCTGACAGATCTTGGTCTAATAGGTTCCTAAAGGCTACCAAGTATGGAGAATAAACCTCCCCAAGCATCCTATTTCAGTACTTCTTGGCATTACTCTTTGAAAGGTTATTTTAATGTCTAATCTGATTCTTTCTTCCTGCAGTGCAAGCCCTTCACTTCTTGGTTTGTAAAGCACAGACATGGAGAATAGATTGTTCCCTTCCTCTTTGTAATAGCCTCTTCTATATTTGACACATAATTTGGTGTGATTTTATAGGACTGTATGTTCACCAGGGACTTATAGTTAAAATGATACTCATCTGAAGTCCCTGGGTAAAAAACAAATGAAGAACAAATGCACATTTGTTTGCAAACAAAGATAGTGAAGATAAAACTGAGAATCTACCATATGTTTTCACCAGCTGGAATTCATTCAACATTTTGTTAGTTTTGCTCTTAAATGTGCTGGGAAGCTTACTTTTGACGTCCTTCTTATTGGCAAGAAGTCCTCAATCTATGGATGGCATACTGCAAAGAGGTCTCCAGCAGTTGTCTTAGAGGGGAATGTCACTAATGTGTTTCCCATTCCTTGGGCTGAAACCTTCAACACAGTGTTTTGCTTCCTCACTTGACAGTATTCTTCTGTGATGGACTGAGAGAGTCCCAGTGACAGAACAAGATTCTTGCAGCATTTTTTGGTAGTGCTTCTTTCCAAGTGTCAGGCTTCTTCAAGCACTGTGGAAAATCTGAGGTTGTCTGATTGGGGACTAATTAAGAGTAGTCAAACAGGATGTGGAGAATAGCATGAAAGGGCTTGAGAGGCTCTGGTCTAGGACTGTGTCTGCACTGTGTTACTCTGTGTGGTACAGATTTATTCCTGCAATTCTTTTCATCACTAGGAAAGACACGGGACAAAGAAAGAAGCAGCCAAAATGAAGCTAGAGCCTCCTTTTGGCAAATTGAGCAAAATTTGTATTTGTATACATGCAGTTAATGTCAAACCCAAATTGTTTATACATCAAATGGATGTTTTTGTGCCTAAACTGGGGTTCCATGAGTGAATTCTTGTTGTGAATCAATCTAAATTCAGTGGGGATTTTGGCTTAGGATGGCAAAGGCTAAATTCTAGCATATAATGCAATAAGACTACAAGTTTGCTGCTGCTCAGAAACAGCAGCGTAACATGTACCGACACTGTATACATGAGAGAAAAAGAATCACTGCCTTGCCCAGGCCAGATTTAAATATTCGACTGTATTACTGTAGCAAAGTAATTCAATATTCAGCATAGGATGGTGGTGCTTTGAGTTTGCTGTCAAGAAGTTAGTGCAGAGGGACAGTTTTTGTTGTCTGTGCACTGCTATAAATTAGAAGATGTGTCATATAACACTTATCTTAGATAGTGTGGGGGCAGTCAGTGAATGGTAACTGTGCTCTCCTGAAACAAGGATGTCATGTAGCACTTTTGGAGAGATAAGTGAACGTTTGGACTGGGAAGGGTATGCAAAGGATACTAAAGTTCAGCAGCTAATTAGAGTGTTATCACTTGAAAAGTAACATAACTGAATGAATGAAGTCATGGCATCTAGGGAAAAAGCTTGTCATTTATTAAATTATATTGCGGTGTACATGAACCATACAGTGGTGACACTCTCAGGAATGCGGTGTAACAGAACTGGTACAAATGGAGGCTTAGTTTAGCTCCTGAATTTAGGGCATTTGTAAATGTACATAACCTTATTAACTGACCACATGCACATCATCATGCTATCAGTAGGAAATCAAAGCTTCAAATAAAATCCCAGTAGATGAAGCCTATAATTTGGGAACAGGATGTCATCCTGGCACACTATTTTCCCAACAATATTTTGAACCCTTACTAAGAAAATTATTTACTGAAACTATTGATTTCTTCTTTAGAAGGAAACAAAAGATGGATTTACAGTTTGACACAGAATTTTCCCTATCAAAACTAGGTCACAACTTGCCCCATCCCAGTCTGGGCCTTAATTTGGTAGCTCACGAGTTATACAGGTGAGCTCAGTAGGCAAAAGATTTAATTTTTAGAGCATAGTGAGTCCATCTGAGGTAGCTTGACACAACTGAAAAGCCCCATACAGAGGAAGGCAAGTCCATGAGAAGTCATTTTGGCTCTGTGTGGGAGGGAGGCCCACAGCAGCAGAATCTGGCAGCTCTCTGTGAAAGGCGAGGAGAGCAGAGACACTTAATTTCTCAAAAACCGTAGGATTACCCAGTAAATAATATAACCTTGAACTGTCCAAAAATATAACATGAACGTGGTGATAGAATAATCACTGCAGCCCATTGACATAAACAGGACGATGTACAGGGACATACCAACACTCTGGAGCACAAGATGCAGAAAAATGATTCCATGCAAGGGGAAAACGAATGGCTGGAGTCTTATCTAGTGTGATAAGAATAATTTACTTCTGAAGAAACTATTAAAGGACCAATTTTTTAGCATGCAGTTAGTTAGGGAGTACTAATTTGGCAATTACTTGCAGTGAAGAATGTGGCCATTAATGGGCCAGCCTTGGTGCCACTGGAGAAATAGAAAAATGGTTGAAAGGGAGACACAAAGAAAGACATGGAAAGATGCGGCAGCAAATCACACAGGAAGCATATGAAAAACTCAAGTAATTCCCCTGCTGCTGTTATGAAAGAGGTATTTTTCAGATATGTTTGGGGAACCCCAAACAAGCTTCCCTCAAACCTAAGTTTTTTCCTTACCCTCCATGCATATTGATGTGGAGAGTAAGAGAAAAAGGAATTCTTTAGGACAGAAGTTTTCTCTGGGATACTTGTCCTGTGCAGTGGTCATTCCCCTCTCTTGTTGCTTTACTGTTTCTCTCTCCAGGCAGAAATTGCTACATTGCATCCATAGACAGTTGCAAAGCAGATGTTACGACAGTTCTCAGAAAACACAAAGAAGAGGTGCACTTTCCAAACCAACAGGCAAAAACACTCTCACCTGCTGCCCGCTTTTATGACTATTAAATTTAAAGGAAGATGCCTGATGCTATCAATGGCAACTGCCTCAGACGATGATGAATTGCATGTAAGTTTGCGCAAAGCACAGAGACTGATCAGACAGAATATGGAGCAGCTGGGATTCTTCTAATAAATTGCTCATGACAAATGGCCGGGCCACCTTCAAGTAGTGCCATGGTGAAGTGGTTATTTGCTGGAAGCAGTGAAGAAATGAAAGTAAATACAAATGGTGAAATTCTAAATTAAAGAAATTGAAGGGAAAAGAGAGGTTGTAATTTATACACTCTTTTCTGGACTACATTTAGTTACCTATTCTTACTTACACAAAGAAATAGGAGGTGACCAGCATAAGAGCTGCAGTATTCTCCAGGCAGCCTTTTAACATAATATGCAATTGTTGGATCTAAATTGTAGTCCAAAAAACTATTTAGATAACAAAAACATGGAATGCAAACTAAGGCAATAAACACATAAAGATATAGTTTGTGGCTAAAAGCTTTCCACATTACTAAAAATCCAACTCATCCAAAACTGCAGTTTCAAACTCTTTTGCACTGTGATTTATTAGAAAGGCTATCATAACCAATTACTTTTAATTAGCAGAAGATGGAAACATTAATTGGTCCCATTTAAGTTTGATTGTATTAAATGATTCTACCAGTGATCAAAAATGTATTTCAAAAGGGAGTTTAGGCTAATATATCAGCAAATGAGGCGCTATAAACATGATTAATATGCACATTAGACTTTCCTTATCACTTTTTGTTGGCAGTTTTTATCCGGTCGCAGCTGAAATTCCATTGAGTTCTTTCTCCTTTTGTATAAAATACAGATTATGTGGAGACAGCAGTCTGAGCAACTAGAGTTTCATCTTGTATGGCCATTAATTATTATTGCTCCTTTAGTATTTCTTATCTATCACAGAGATGTAGGACTGTATTTTTATAGACATTTGCTTGTAGAAAAAAACAGGCTTTCGTGTTTGATGGCGCCTCAGCATTTTTTTGTTGGAGAAAGGATCAACAACACATTTTGCACATCTATGAAAGGGTGGAATAAGATGTTTACAGTTGTCATCAGTGTGGAGGTGTATATATTTGGTAATACACCAGGGAAGCTGTTGGAAGATATAGCCAGCCTTTGTTACTGTGTTTTGATTTGGAACTTTTTTTTCTATGACACATCCACAATTATTTTGTATTTATTTCAAAGGAATCACACGCGATGTGAGATTTTTCACTGAATTGTCCCTGCAGTTGGGGAAACTTAAGAATCCATTGCTTTCCTGGCAATTTGCTAAGTGCAAGTATTGCTCTGCACTGCACTCAGCTTCATTTTTTTTCCTTTTGACTACTTCCCTATGCAGAGGGGAAAAACTTGCATTCACTCTGATTCAAAAAAACAAGTTGGGCCAGCCAAGACAGAGACCTGCTGCTACCACAGCCGCCTCAAACACCCCTCTGTCATCAGCTGCAGAACAGAGAACATGACTTCAGGTGTGAAATTTTTGTTCCACCTCTCCCAGTGAGAATCCATCTGTGGACCTCATTGCTTCTACAGACCCAAAACTTCTTACTTCCAACACAAATTTGCCCATCACCAGAGCACTCCATACTTGGCCTAGAGCCAACATTTAATAAAAAAAAGTGTAATATCCTGCTCAGTGTCTTTTGCTAGGGGGTGCTCAGGACAGTGTAGATATCTTTAACTCAGCCTGGGCCACAAACAGCAGCACGTGCAACACGCAGAGGTAGACCTGAACTTCTGTGTACACTCGTTTCTGTCTGAACTCAGTCATCGTATATTAGTAGCTGTTTGAACTGTTTATGCAGTTCAGATTCTTGGCCCAACCGTCTCATGTTGGTGAGTCATACTTATTTAGTATCCTTCTAATACTCAGGCATCTCAGATTTTCCCTGCTGAGAAATACCCTGCTTATATTAGAAATTAAAATTAGTCTACGCATGACTACTTTACTGTGTCATTTCCCCCTGCTTGAAAGGCTGCCCCATTTGTCTTATATTTTGATTCCTCTCTGTACTAGTGGTTCCTTCTGATCCTGTGTGCTCTATTCATCTCATTGGCATACACCACATTTTTGTGCCAAGTTCACTATTGAATACATTGAGCAAGAACAGCTCCAAAACTGATGCAAGCTTACCAGCAGCTTCCTCTGGCTTGCTGCACCTCCCACTCCTGCCAGCTCCTCACACACCCCACAGTTTTTGCTGAGCTCTGTCTTCTCAGGGTTAACTGAGTATTTCTGTTGTTGTTCTGAAACAAATGTGCAATGAAGTCCGGATAGTTGTGGAGGAATAGATCCAGATTTAAATCAGCATAGATGGCTCCTCTTTCCTCTGCAGAGACAATCATTTTCAGTTATGTTCATTTGTTTTTGTTAACCTTTGCTCCTTTGGAAAGAAAGGAAAGCATGTTTTCTGGGATCTGGCCAAGAGAGTATGTTTTTCCACTCTTCTCAGTAGTGAATACTTGCAGTATATATCGATTCTTTTCTGACTGAACAATAACTGAGACATCAGTTAGAGACTGAGACTGAGACATCAGGGTGAGACTGGAGAGGGTATGAGAGCCCAGAGGCTGGTGGCATCATATGCAATGGCCTAGTTGCACCCAATGGACTCGAGGTTTTGTGATCAAGCATGCAGGGGCTTCCAGGACCCATCACTGCTGGATGTGGTGCAGAGAAGGGAATCACCCACCAAAAAGGGATCAGGTAGTGCCTGCGGGATCACTGTCCCCAGCAGGAGGGCTCTGTCCCTGCCCCAGCATATGGACCTCCACACTGATGCTCAGCACTTTGCTTAAATCCACCTCTTCCTGCATGGATGCCGATGGCTACTTCTTCAGAAAAATATTTTGGAGTAGTTATTCTGCCACAAATTTATCCTCTGTCTTTCCCAGGAAAAAAGCCTTAGTAGACAAGCCATAACGAGATATGGTTGGCTTGCTGTATGTCCAGGGACCTGATTTGCAGCAATGTAAAACAGACGCCTGAAATTAATGGATACTTTTTCTTTCGGTCTTTGTGTGCCTCCATTCCATATCCATGAAATGCTTTTTTTTCTTTTTTTCCTCTTTTTTTTTCTTTCTTTTTTCTTGCTGTCCTTTGGGGCCAGGGTGAAAATCAGATTATATTTGTAATGGGGTCACGTTTTCTAGAAAAATATTTGAATTTTGAACAATAAGGAGAAAAAAATGGCCTAAAACTTCACAAAAAAAAAACCAAACCAACCAAAAAAACCCTCCAAAATGTTGATTAATGAAGTGAGCAGTGTATAGTCATATGGGCGTTTAGAGGGAATAAATGTCTCCTGATCTTGATGTCTTTTTAACATCATCTGTTGGATATCATTCAATGCACATTGCCTCACTCTGTTCGAGGAGACCTGCAGTGAACTGCCAAGGGAATTTCCGTCAGAACTTTAGGCCAAACATTTAATATTCTAACTATTGCCTCAGAAGTTACAGGTGAGAATAATTGAAAAATGTAATAATTGCCAACATCTTTTTTATGTTTTTGATAGAACACTGTGCCAAGGGACGCTACACATATACAGTCCAAACAAATTTGGTCCAAAATAAAGAATTTAAAATAACATATGATTAATCCAAACTCAGCTTTAAACATATTCATTGCAACATCCATTACAACAGTTACCCTTGATTACTGGGTTGCTAATATTCATTTCTAAGTTCTTTTTTCCTGAAGTAAACTGTAGCAAGAATTTAGGCACAGGCTCGGAAACTCACACATAGGCTACATCCATCCATACTAGTAAATTAAATAGCACCAGGGCATGGACCCAAGCTTTAGCACACAGTCACTATTACATATCTAACATTGCTTCTCAAGTGGTTTTTGACTTGAACCAGCCATTGCTCTCCCAAACAGTCCCTGGGTGCTGCTCAAGAATAAGAGTCAACCAGACATTATTCCCAATAAGAGTTTGAAAGGAGCTGTCCTGCTCTGAAGGTAAAAAGTTAATAGTATGGATATGACCAAGTGATGCTAGTTGGCCTCAGGACAGCCCTGGCACTGATTAGTTTACTAGGACAGATGAGTTATAGTGTACTTTGTTTGCAGACTTCATGAAATATAAATAGTGTGCTTTTGCCAGAAGCACAAGCTTCAGATTGGTCCTGTTAATGAAATCACCTGACATCCAACTGTCAACAGTCTTCTGGAGCAATTAATAACTGCAGCAAATGTTCTGGACAAAGTTTCCATTTTCTTAATTGTGCTGGACCAGAGCCTGTCTCCGTTCTCCATGCACAAAGGTCTGAGAGCAGACTTTAGCTTAAAGTTTTTTACAACATTTTTTTAGAGCTGTTTCTGTGACTGAAGCTTTTGCTGTTCGTTAAAGAGTGATTGTCACAGAGATTTGGCTCAGGAAAAGCAAAGGGCGGGAAACAAAAAAATTTCTCCAGAGAAAGATTGCTGAAAGAATTACACTAATACTAAATAATGAAGAAGAATGTAAACAGATTATAGATACAGAGAGACTGAGATCAGCTAATGGCTGAAAAAATAGATGAGAGAGATAAAAAATGATAAGACTTGTCAGAGAGAAGAAAGCCTGTGTGTGCATCATTCAGATTAAGGAATTAGAGTCAAGAGGTTAAGTGTGAGCAACAATGAATATGAAAAATGGGGAAAAAAGAAGTAAAAGGCAAGTTTCCTTCATAAATCAGTTCTAGTCTAACATTGCTGTAGGTAAAAAAAAAGTGTGTTGAAGTCTGTTAAGCCAGCAGATAGCTCAAGCTGGACATCAGCATAACATCAGGAAAGGTATTAGTATTTCCAGCAGCAGATAAAAGCGTTCTGTTCTAAGCACTGTAAATATTGGCCTCAGGTTACCTATCATCACATGTTTTGTCTCATGGTGGAAGCCAAACTGATCTTCAGTCTTACAGCCCAAAAGTCTTGAGAATTTTTTAGCATGACTTCATGCACATGCAAGTTTGTGGATCTAAAGACTTTGATTACTTTATAGAACAGGGATGAAGAAAAAGGTTTCTACCAAGGTGGGTGCTGGCCATGAGACACACGTTCACAGCACATAATTATGCAGGGTGTGCCTGTAACATCTGTTCTCTTCACAGCAGGAAATTCTTCTGAGAGAAGCTCAAAGTGGGTAGCAGATATATGAAAGCACTTCCAGTTTATTGGATAAATATGGAATGCTTCTAAATCTGCCATTTTTAGAATGAGTGAAAATATATTCTGGACAATTACCAGCAACAATAGCTAAATTTACAGTACTTTCCTGTTCTAAGTTTAGAGATATTGTTGAAATCTGCTCCTGCTAGCGAAGACAAATCCAATTGCTTACAGTATACATTAGGGAGCAGGAGCTCTACATCTGCAACGTCTCCACTGCTGGAGCAAGAGTAGGGCACAGTCTGTACAGCAAGTGGTTTGGTCCTGTCTATTCAAATGAAGCTGTTTTCATCCCATCTGGAAGGACTAGCTATTCACATCCCCTTCATCATGTCAGTAGGGCATAATGTAAAAAAGGCCTATTTATTCTAAAATGGGACTGAGCACTGTTCATAAAATCTCTCTGAAGGACTACATGATGACTTGCACACAGGGGCCATAAAGATGCCTTTTCTGTGACTAATGCAGAAAAAAAAAAATGCTGTTCCATTTCCAAACATCCATAATCCACTGAGATGCACTTGTAATGCTATAAACAGTGCCTAAGAACTGTTGGGTCACAACAACCCCATGCAACACTACAGGCCTCAGGAAGAGTGACTGCAAAGCTACCTAGTGCCAAGGGACCTGGGGGTGTTGTTCGACAGCCACTGAACATGAGCCAGCCTGTGCCCAGGTGGCCAAGAAGACCAGTGGCATCCTGGTTTGTATCAGGAATAGTGTGGCCAGGAGGATTAGGGAAGAGATTGTACCCCTGTACTCAGCACTGATAAAGCTCAGGGAGGATCTTATCACTTCCTACAACTACCTGCAAGGAGGTTACAATGAGGTGGGTGTTGGTCTCTTCTCAAGTAATAACTGATACGATGAGAGGAAATGAACTCAAGCTGCACCAGCGGAGGTTTAGATTGGATATTAGGAAAAAATTCTTTATTGAAAGGTTCAAAGGGTTGTCAAGCATTAGAATGGGCTGCTCAGTGAAGTGGTGGAGTCACCATCTCTGGAGATATTTAAAAGGCATATAGATATGGCACTTAAGGGCTTGGTTTAGTAGTAGTCTTGGCAATGCTAGGTTAATGGTTGGACTTGATGATCTTAAAGGTCTTTTCCAACTACATCGTTCTATGATTCTAAGAATGGTCATATCAATATTTGGACAGAGCTCCTTCCTTCTCAGCTTCTAGTCTTTTGTGGTTGATACTGGTAGATTCCCAAAGCAGTGTGTACCAACAGGATGAGCATATACAAATGCTTTCACCAGTATACCCTCCCAGTTTCCAGGTCTTTGTGACTTTGATGTTTCATGGGGATGCTTTTACCATTAATAGGTCTAATTTCTTTTTTGAACCCTGGAAAATTTTGGTATCCCCAGTGTGTGTGACAATGAATTGTATACTGTAATGAGACTCTATATAAAGAGCAATTCCCCCTGGTTGGGTGTGCAGCATTCAATTCCAGCTCCTCTGTGGTAGAAGCTTGGGAAAGGCAGAAGTCCTGCACATTCTTCCACATCCAGAATCCCCTTCTTCTCTCTGCTTCACTTGTCTCCTCTCTCTGCACTATGGTGGGTGCTACATAGTCCCTTTCCACTCTTACAGATAGAATAATTTTATTAATTAGATCTGTATTATTCATGTAGTTACACAATATGATGTGCAGTATGCTGAAAATTAATGTTCTGTGCTTGGCATAGGATGCAGCATTATTCATTTCTTCATGGGCTTTTTTGTGGCATTGCCTTCCTTCACATCCTCGTTAACACAAAATTGTTTGTCATTACAGTACATCTCTGAAATTAATATTCATGTGCTATACTTAGCTTCATTTTACAACAGAGAAGCTGATGCACAGAGCATAATACTCAATTTTGCAGAATGCCCAGATTGGGGTGGCCAGTCCAAGCCTGTGTATTTTTGAAAATGCGGTATTGGTTTGACTAAAAATCATACTTGAGTAGAAATAACAGTGTGACTGCACAGCTGTGACTGGCAGCTACCAGTGAATTATAACTGGTTTTAGACACCAACACATAATGGACATGCTCTTGTTTCATGGGACAAGAATCAAAGGCGAAGCAAGACCACTAACCAGGTAAGTATAGCGCTTGGTTTTTTAGTGCCTGCTCAAAGTGACTCTATCTACACTTAAGCACTTGGCACTTTTATAAACCAGGCTTCAGTTGTCTCAAATGTGGGACAAAAGGCAGTCCGCAGCTGGTTTCTATCTATGAACAGGGTGACTCAAGTGAACCTCGTAGCCTTTCCATGGGCAGGAAGACTAGTGTGGACTCCAGAGAAACTGTCTTTGTCTGGAAGCTGCTCTTTGTCTTTTCCTGCTTGCATTTTCTGCAGTAGATAACCCTGAAAATCCCTGAAACCAATGAGTACCAAGCAAAGTAATGTTTTGAGAAAAAAAAAATACATTGTATGTCTAAGCATTGTACCATGCAAAAAGGGATGAATTATGGGGTTCTTTGGGCAGCATTAATTCTGGCATTGCTGAGATTCAGAGTCTTGATTCAGCAGTTCTTTGTGGTCTTTAAATATCCATTCTTGCTCTCTTTCCTTACTATTGAACAGGATAGTTACACAGCTGAATGAGTGCAGATGAGGTGAAGCATACGCAGTGGAGGCCATGTGTTTGGAAAGTTCCTGCAACAGATGTAAAAATAGGTATTTTCAGAAATGGGTCTTTCTGTGGTACGTGAATGGACTTCCATAGGAATAATGAAGGATATGTCTTTAGCAACAAGATATCCAGTCAAATTCTATATCCCAACTTCATGTATGGCAGAGCTAAGTTTTCTAAACCAACTTGTTATGTAATCTGCTTTCTTGACAGAGCTAAATTTCTTCCTATCCTTGTTTGTAAAAATAATGGAATTCTGTTTGCTGAATCTCTCCCAGGAAGATCAGCCCAAGGCAGCAACATCCAGCACAGAAAGTTTCAGGCCAGAAAGTTTAAGTTCAGAAAGTTTAAGTTCAGAAGCATATGTGCAAGTGAAAATAGGGTCTTGTAAAGGAGACATTTGGACAATCACAGATGCCAGTTCTATCTATAAAGGACAACAGCAGCTGAAATATCAGCTACAAGTTGCAACAAAAATAAAGGCTATTTCTGGCTTAGAAGAAAGAAGAAAACCATTAGCCTGCATTCAAGAAAAGTAGGTTTAGTTTCAGATGCTAAATGATAGAAATTGATGGTATTTCTGTAATACATGCACACATTTGGACACAATATTTCAGACAAGAAAGGAAGTGGGTGGAGTAGTTTACCTAATTCTAGAAGGAAAGAGAAGAAGCAGCATTGATATGCATGCCACAGAGATCTTTGCTGATTTTGAGTGTTCCTGAAGCACTGGGCAGCCTTGCAGGACTGGAGGTCGGCAGGGAGTTGGAAAAGGACAGGTATGCCTGAACAAATGTCTATTCATGTATTGTCAGGATCGAGCCGCATGAAGTGTCAACAAGTTACTGGGCTGCAAACCAGAGTTGAGATTCATCAAGGGACTAATCAGTCATTATAATTAAAAGGCACTTTATGAGTTGGTATCAATTTGACAGAAGGCCACAGACATAAAAGCAGGCAGTCCCACTCTTTGCTGTAGCACCACTGAAATCTGGCCAAGCTTTCAAGTAGCTGCCCAGCCTTTGCCAGCTGCTACAGGCAGGGCAAGCATGCTCAAAAACTGGCAGAGGAAGTGACTTTCCTTTACTCTGCTTTGGGCACTTTTGTTGTGACTGGCTACCATGAGTTCAAGTGATCCTTACAGAGCCCAGGACTGGTGTATAATGCAAGTAATGCACACTCAGAGACATCCCCTCTGGTACACCTCATCACCTGGAGATTAAGGGAGAACAGCTGTCAAGGTTATTATTAATACCTGTAAGCAATTAATAAGTATAAGCTATATTTTCATGTAGTTTTTAATACTGTTTTATTATCTACCAATTCAGGTACTCAAAATTAACAGCTTCTCTATTTTGTTTTTCTCTAGCTTGCAGGTATTAGGTTACTCTTATTATGTGGAATGAAACTGAAAGTTGATGCAACTGATTTTTTCCGCTGTGCATGCTTTGAACGTTTCATCACTTTCTTCCCACATAAATAAGGGAGGATTTGTGGTAAGTGAATTACCACAGCAGAACTAACAGAAAGAGAAAAACTGGTCCATGTGGCTGAAACAGGCAGATTAAAGTTCATTTTTAAGCAGCGCAGCTGTACCGTACATATGGAAGCATACGGGCATACACGTATACACAGATATGTATTTGTATCCCACCTTTAATTACCTGACAGGTTTTATCAAAAATTGATTTTACTGATGAATTCTGTTACTAGGCAGTCACATTTTTAATTTGAGCTGAAAGTATGAGCAGCAAAACCTGTATAAATCCATATTAAAAAAAAAATAAGTTCTGCCATAAGCATCCTGATGAGAATTCATTGCCAGCATCATTTTGGATCATTGTTTGATACCAGCTGGGCATCTGTGGGCTCAAGCCCTCGGTATCTTTGGGTGGGTTGGGATCTCTAGTCTTTGACACTGCTGACAGGCTGAAAGATCATAGTTGCATAGCATGGGAGTTGGGAAGAAAGCAAAGGGAGTGACCAGAGGTCTAGAAAAAACATGACCCCTAAAGAAAGATGAATGAATGGAGTTGTTTAGTCTTGAGAAGAAAGGGCATGCTAATGGTTTTGAAGTATGTAAAGCGCTGCTGCAAGAAAGGAAGAAGTGTTCTGATTTTCATGCCCACGATAAGTAGGACATAAAATAAAGGATTAACCACGTGAAGGGAAGGTTGATATTAAATAAAAAAGAACAAACGAAAAAACAAACAAACAAAACAACCAGAAAACCAACTTGCTACCTGTAAGCATAGTAAAGGCCTGGAATAGAAGGGTTTTAAGCAAATATTTACATGGTGATGACCTAGATATGGACTGAATGATTTAGATGATCTCTTAAATTCCTTTCCTTATTTACTGGCCTATGAAACTTTCATTTCCATTCTTTTTGCCTTAGGTGACACACACATGAACTGCTTATCCCAGCCAAATAATGCTTCTGAATACAGGGGGGGAAATAAACCATTTCCCCTTGTAACCATAATGAATCTGGCTTAATCCAAGATCTACCTCTCTCCTTCCTCCTGTGCCAATCTGTAGTCATTTCTTCTCAGGGAAAGCCATATTCTCTGGCCGGGTCTTCCTTGTTTGGGGCAGGCACAGGTTGCATCTCTCCTACCCAAGCTTCCCAGACTCTGCTGGTGGGACTAAGGTCACCTATGGCTTTGCTGTGGGAGCTGGACTGCAGCTTGTCCACCAACTTGTACTGATATTGGCATTATTTTCAGCTTTGCTAATACAGCAAGTGAGTTTATGTGAAAGGACAAAATGTGCCTCAAAATAGTGTGAGGGGGAGGGAGATATGGGGAGAGGGAAACCTAAATAAGAAAAAAAGCAGACAGCTAAGGAAATGTGATGAAATGCATGTAGAGTTTCAGAGCAAGACAGCTATTGCGCTCATCTGAAACTCCCATCATTTTGCACAATATTTCTTACATTTTTTCTGGAAGCTTTAACTTTCCTTGAGCAGCTTTCCCATCAGCAACAACCCACAATTTACCACTCAGGAACTGCTAAACAAAGACCTTAGCAAGCTCAGCACTGCTACCCCCTCTTTTATTTATGTGAAGCACAAGTCGAGGATATAAATTTCCTTCAAACCAGTACAGCATACGAGTACTATGAACAGGAGGGGTTCTGCAGGCCATGAGAGCTGTTTCAGGCCTCCAGGCAAACAAAACATGCAACTGCCTCTTGCAGCTCCCTGCCACCTCCCCACAAAATCCTTTGCTCCGGGCTTGCCTTTCTCTCTCAGCAGATCCAGGAAGCTGGGGCGGCCAGGGCACCACTAGAGATTTGTGTGTTAGGGGAACAGGGCAGGACAGGAGGTTCCAGCTGCATCCACCCAACTACTCTCTGGCACACAGGGAAGAGCCCTCACCCGCTTGCAGGATGGGGATTATGTCTGTGGGCTGTGTTTGTCCCCAACCCAGGCAATACAGGAAGGTCACTGCAGCAGCGATAGTTGTAGGCTGCAGGGGTGTTGCACTGGGGAAGTTACCAGAAAGTATAGAAGTGAGCAGCCTCTGTCATTGGTAAAATATGCCAATAATCGTGGAATGCTGGATTTCTCAGAACCTGTTTATAAAACCTCTGAGGAGCCTTATCTAAAATTGGGGCTGTTGGGAGGTATGGATGAAATGGTTTAATCCTACTCCCAAAATCCCGCTGTTCTGATGCTGATTTTCAAGTCGATTGAGGAAATATTTTAAAGGAAATAATCCAAAACTTCAGAAGCCAAAGCAATATGTATAACAAACCACCCTCACAGTACCACTGTCACATTCCAGTGGGAAAGTATTTAGCACAGTGCTGGGCATTCCAAGGAAAGAAGAAAGGATAGAAGGAAGGAAGAAAAAAAGGAAGGAATGTATAAGGAAATGATGGAGAAAGGGGAGGAGAAAAGGAGAAAGGAAAAGAGAGAGGGAGAGAAGGAAAGGATAGGGGCAAGAGGGAGAAAGAGAGGCAGGCAGGTAGGCAGAAAAAGGAGAAGGAAGAAAGAGAAGAAATAGAGAAAGAGAGAAAGAAAGAGAGAAAGAGAGAGAGAAAGAAAGAGAGAAAGAGAGACAGAAAGAGAGATAGTAAGAGAGAAAGAAAGAAAGAAAGAGAGAAAGAAAGAAATAAAGAAAGAGAGAAAGAAAGAAAGAAAGAAAAAGAGAAAGAAAGAAAGAAAGAAAGAGAAAGAAAAAGAAAAAAGAAAGAAAAAGAAAGAAAGAAAGAAAGAAAGAAAGAAAGAAAGAAAGAAAGAAAGAAAGAAAGAAAG